>VXBJ01002191.1:30015-58053 GCA_013400055.1 Nycticryphes semicollaris | reverse complement strand
ATGCAGCCCAGGATACGGTTGGCTTTCTGGGCTGCCAGTGCGCACTGCTGGCTCATGTTGAGCTTCTCATCCACCATCACTCTCAAGTCTTTCTCCTCAGGGCTGCTCTCCAGTTATTCTCTGCCCAACCTGTATTTGTGCTTGGGATTGCCACGTCCTGGGTGTGGGACCTTGCACGTGGCTTGGTGGAACTTCATGCAATTGCACTAGCCCACCTCTCAAGCATGTCCAGGTCCCTCTGGATGGCATCCCTTCCCTCCAGTGTGTTGACCACGCCACCGAGCTTGGTGTCATTGGCAAAGTTGCTGAGGGTGCACTCTATCCTACTGCCCATGTCTCCGACAAAGATGTTAAATAATGCTGGTCCCAGTACTGACTCCTGAGGAGTGCCACTCATTACCGGCCACCACTTGGACATTGAGCCATTGACCACAACCCTTCGAGTGTGGCCAACCAGCCAGTTCCTTCTCCACCGAGTGGTCTATGAATCGAGTCTGTGACTTTCCAGTTTTGAGACCATGATGTTGTGCAGGGCAGTGTTAAATGCTTTGCATAAGTCCAGGTAGATCACATCTGTTCTGTTCCTATACACACAAATCTCAGCAGTAATATTATCTGGAGAATCCTATTTTAATGAGAAACCTGATTTCTCCAATATTGCAAAAAACATATTTTATTATTTTTTGTCATTGAATAAACTGCATTTGATAATTTCCTGACTCTGCAAAGGAGCCTTGTACTGCCTGAGATGTCTGAAGAGAACACGAGCTAATTAAGAGTCAGAGTCCAAGCCTGGGAGACTTTGAAAGTAAGGCTGTGTTTGACAAACACTTTAAGCCAATGTATTCAGGTATAGCCCAAAAGCGCTTTGCCACTCATTCCCAGCCCTGCAGCTCCTCCAGCTCTGCAACAGCCTTGGTCTGAGAGGTGTGGGATGACCCACTCCAACTTAAAATTAACATAACAAAAAGGAAAGGGAAAAAAGTGACTTTATTTTGGTAGGAGGAGATGTGGAGAGGGGAACCAGGAGTTTGGCAGGTGAGATGAGACTGCAGCTTTTAGTGAGAGCACCCTCGGAAAGCATAGGTGCGCTCTGACTTTGGCTACTGGCTATTTACATCACTTGTCTGCTCTGTCTCTTTGGCAGCCATTTCCCTTTGCTTCTTAATAATATGGCAGATCTAACATCTGCAGAAAAAGTAATTTCCATTTTTCTTGAGAGAAATACCTTTCCTTTGGTATTTTTTTTCCTGTAATTTATTAACTGTAAGTCAGACCGAGACAAGAAGTAATACAGTAGCACTGAGCCCTAGTTCCTTTCCACTGTTGCACACAACCAAACCAGTATTGATTGTTAAGAACAATCTCTATTGCCTTGCTCATTTTGGAGAGATTCCTTTCTGTGCAGTTTTTATTTCATTTTTTCCTGTGAGCATACGTTAGCCAAGGTAAACTCACCCCACAGCGCAGCGAACACGAACAAAATAAAAATATGAAAGTTTGGGGTTTTTTTTTTTTCTTTTTGTAAGTTGGGTGCTGTTCATCTTACTGGAAACAAACAAACAAACAGAAACTCCTGCTTGACAAAAAACATTTTCAAACCGAAATATAGTTCTTATTTCTCTAATGTAAAATCTGAAAAGGAGCCATTGGAGTTGTAGAGGAGAGTTTCTGTAACAACTAAGTAGACCCGCAGGGTTTTCACAGCTAACACGAAGGACTGCAGTGAAGGTAATTCTGCTCAAATTCATATTTCTCTGTCATATGGATGACTTGGCTACTTCCACATTGGTCATGAAGGTCCAGGTTGAATTTTCCTCTGGAGTACTTTGAGACCTTCTGTGCTGCACAGACAGCCCCATTGTACTCCCCTGTACCTAGGTACAGGCACAGGGCTCAGGCATAGCCAGACGTGACAGCAGTCTCAAAGACACCCTTATCAAATGTTCTGGTTTGTACAATGTTCTCTTGGGATATACAGGGCTTTCCCCACAGGCTGGGAAGAGGACTTCCCAGCTCAACTAACTCCATGTTCAGCTGAAGTTTGTGACATGGTCTTTTCCTTCCCAGTACTTCTCTGCAAACACCTTTCCATCATAATCGTCTAGCTCCCTTCTGCCCGTTCCTGGTGAGGAAGGGCCAACATCAAAAGTACATGCTGGCAATCACAGGCAGATGCAATTTTACTGTATTACTGGATGCAGCTCTTCAGAAACTTTTCATTTTCCCTCTGGAGATACTCTACTGCTCTCCCACAGCTCAGCAGGCTCTAAAGAAATCTTGAATTTATCAGCGAAACAACTAGCAACTTCCTCACAGCTAGAGAATCTATCTGCAAATAGAAATTGTTGGATTGAACCAGCTGCACACCACCTGGAACACTTTCACTGCAGCAATTTGTAGCAGAGGAGATAATTCTGGTTTTTTTAATCTCTCTTAAAAATATCACAGTAATAGTCCCACTAGCTGAATTCAGGGATTTGTACCAGTGGTTTTCTGGAGGCCTTGTTTTTTTGCTGCGTTTTTGGGGTTCTTTTTCCTTTTTTTTCTTTAAGGCAGTGGTGAACTCCAGTGTCTGCAGAGAAGAAAGTGGGGTAGAGGGCCATTAATGTCCAGGTACTCATGAACAACGTCTCTCTGGTGTGGTGGAATCCACCCAGCTCTGATTAGGACCACTGGGGGAACAGTCATAGCATGAATACAGTTTTCTGAGCTCATCTTGTTCAATGATTTTTTTTCATTTACATAGTCAAAATAAGTTCTTTACCCCAAAGCAGAAAGATCACTCCAGTCTCAGACTGCAGTTAGTTATACTTTGATTGGTTCAAACAGAAAAAGCAAAGACTGGCATTTCTAGTTTCTGCACCAGTGGGATTTCCTTCATCATAGACTTCCCATTGGTGACATTAGGATGTCTAGGAATCAAGAGATGTTGACATTGGGAATGTTACCCTGGAGAGTTATCTGGCATTTTCTTTCCAAATTAGGATGCTTAGCAAGGCTGGGACAGAAAAACTAGAACTGCACCCATTGGTACTGCAGATGGTATAAATACAAATGGATAGTCAAATGTTGTTAATTTTTATGTGCATAAAATACACACACAAGAGAAGAATATAAACTAACTATAAAACAGATGCATGGTTTTCTCTAATGCTGTGCTCAGAATATTAGTCTGAATGCTGAGTTCTCTGCTCCCCGCCCTCTTATTTATTTATTTGCTTTCTAAATGTTTGTGTATAAATTCAGCTCTTATTAAAGTTATTCATTGAAAGCACTGGCTGTAACAAGCTCTTGAAGAGTCTTGCTCTACAAAAGCTTTCCTCTTGACATCTTTTGGACTGCATCTTTATTCAGGTTTGAGATGTTCTTTCAGTTCCAATGGGACTGAATATATATCCTCCTTTTAAAACAAAGCAAACAACAAATCCCTTCAGTTCTCTTGGGAATGAATTAGTATCTCATTTCTTGGTGGAAACAGAGCATCAAAAAAATTCTACCTCATTCTGAATATTGTGGATTTTCCACTGAAATGATTTTTCTAGAAATAATGCTGTTTCAGCAAAATAAGTATTTTCCTAGAGGAAACCTGACTTTCTTTGCTACACCCTTCTGCCTTTCTATTTTTCTTCTGGAAAAAAAAACCAACCCAAACATCCCAGATATATTGGATTTAGTCAAAATTGTTTTTACTTGAAAATAAAACATTGTGATCCACTGAAGTGTTTTGATGTGAGCAGTTTGAGGTTAAAACACAGTGTAAATCTTTTTAACTGAGCTCTGTGTCTCATCTTAGTACATAGGGCTCTCATAATCTTCTAAATAGCCTCATCCAAGGGGAGAATGAGGATCTAGGGATTGAAATTGCAATTGTAATGTGTGCCACATCTCCTTGGGCAGAGGCACTTCAATGTCACCTCGATTTTAAATAAAACCTTTCAGTTTGGGGACAGTAGAGCCTTTTATTTCTATACACCAAAAAAAAAAAAAAAAAAAAGAATACTTCAGAGAGTTTTTTCAGATCTGTTTCCAGAGCCTGTTCTGCTCTTTCAGCTTTTTGACCTGATTTAAAAGGGAAGAAAGTGTCAGAACTGGTGGAAGAAAAATTCTGATTTTTGTTCAAGGTCTAGTTCAGTGTCTGCTGTGCAGTGACATTGCTCACCAAAATCATTGTCCTTATCCTAGGAACATTTGCACACCCATTTAGGGGAGTTTTGCTGAAGAAAGGGCTGCAGGTTTTTAACTGTGTGAGAGCAGATAAAAATATAACACGAAATCCTGCTATGTTGGACTGCAGTTTTATACATAAGGCAGCATACTCTCACAGGGAATGGAGAAAGTCTTGAAATTTCATGTAGATGGCTTTCTGAAAAACAGTCATTAGCTGAAGTGTGAACTCTAGAACTCAATAATATTCACCTCATCTTTTGGGGAAGAGTAATTCTCTACTGCCAGAGTAAAGGAGGCCAAACCTATGCCCTCCAGACCTGTTGGATAGGCTGCAAAGATGGATTTTATTTTCTTCCCATAGCCTTCCCATGGATGAAAATTCAGTAGCTGTCCCACTGAGGTATTAGTTACCTGAACAGAACTCTAAGATTTCAAAATTAAAGGGCAAGAGGTCTGGTGTGATCTCTAATATATAGATTAATTACAGTATGGGGACCACAGCAGAAGAGTACAGCTGGTAAATTATCTTGTTACTGAATATAAGAGGCACACTGGTACTTGTAATTTGAATTATACAGTAGTTAGTCCTGTACCCTGCAATATTAAATTTTTACTCAGTTTAATAATCTGGATATGAATAATACGTTTAACTAATTTAAAATAAAATAATACTTGCACAGTTCTCATCATCTCTATCTTTATACCTGACTAGAGGCTTCAGGTGTTCTCTTTTTGCAAGGAATATGAATTAACATGGATAAGAAAATTCATTGTGATTTGCGTATCAGAAGAATCCACATTTCTCATGTGGATTTCAGCAGAAATGTTGCCTGAATTGCAGCAATAGGATTTGATTGAGTTTGTCATGATTTGCCTTGCAGTATCACAGGGAAGCTTTGCTTCTTTGATTATATGTGGAATTTTATAAACACATGAAAGGAATGTGCTTTTGGAAGGTAACCCAGATGAGGGGTCTAGCTGGTCTGCCAGTACATAAAGGCAGTGTGGAAACAGCTCTCAGTACTTTCCATGACCGTAAAGTTTTACGTTTTCTTTAGGATCCCCATTGTTGTAAAGCTTATGCATGTGAATTATTGTTTCCTCAGAAATCCATGCAGATCACCCTGGTGGCCTGCAGTAGCAGTTGTTGTGTATATCAAAAATTATATTAAAATATCTATCTGGAAGTACCTATTTCTCTCCATTGACTCTAGATAACATAGTTGGCCCAATCCTTAATCTGCTAAAGCTGAATGAGATAAACCTGTCTATTAATTCAAAGGTGGGGGGCATGGTGGGTTCATATAGTCTAGAACAAAGGGTACAATAACAGACCAAATTGCTTCCTGAAGTTAACTCTTGTTTCAATCTATTAAAAAAAAAAAAAAAAAGGAACAACACAAGCCCAAAGAAACAAAAACCTAACTAGGATGCAATTTAAAATTGCCAGTCATAAAGAACTGATCGCTGCCCTTGATAAGTCATTCCATTTCTTAATTACTCACAACTAATAACTGTACCTCAGCTTCACCCTCCAGCCATTAGATGTTTGCCTGACAGGCTGAACCAAACATAATTAAAGGTTACATCCCCTAAGAGACCCTATAAACCATGTTTACCACAGTGTTTGCCTTCTCTTCAACAGTCTGTGTAGACAGAAGTCCTGGACCCTTCCCCTACAAGTTGAAACCAAAGCCATTCCTTAAATTCTGGGTGGAATTAATCTAATTTCATTCAAATATCTATTAACTCACCAGCTCACCTAAACTCAACACAGACTTCAAAAGTGAATGGAAAACAGGTGTCAGCATGGGTGAAACAAGTTGTTCTCTTAGGGTATCTGTCCATCAGTCAGTAGCGATAGAGCTACATGATGAATTGAAACTAGATCCTCAATTTGCAACCAGGTGAGAACAAATTTTATGGCATATCAATGCCGCAAAATCATTTCTTAATAAATAACTTTACAGTTATGGGGTGATTTCTCAGTCCTTCTTTTCAGTATAAAACAACTGAAAAAGAATTTACAAGCTTTTAACAAATTAACACCCACATATGCCTGCAAGTTTAGAAAAAGTCTTGGAATATTCTGCTTCAGAAAACTACAAACATCAAAATAATCATAAATAGTTTTATAATGTAAGTTTCTGCTCAGCTATAACTAGAGCATCTCCACTGTGGTACCATGATGCTAAATATTCCATTTCCATCTTTGGAGTTATTTGTTTTATTTATTTATTGGATAATATTGGGATGCTGACAACCAAGTTTATGGATGGATATAAAATCTTTCTGGGGCAGTTAATTTTCTTTTAATGTTACAAATAATAATAAAAA
Source organism: Nycticryphes semicollaris (assembly GCA_013400055.1). Taxonomy (NCBI): domain Eukaryota; kingdom Metazoa; phylum Chordata; class Aves; order Charadriiformes; family Rostratulidae; genus Nycticryphes; species Nycticryphes semicollaris. The sequence continues at coordinate 51,546 of VXBJ01002191.1, read as the reverse complement.
AGGACAGGCTACTTCATAAATCATCAAGATTCTTCCCTCTCATCTCCATGCAAAAACCCCAATTCAAATGATAACGTCATGCCAGATAGATTTCCACTGGAAGGGGCATCTTTCATGATGTGAGATAAAAGTGTCATTTCAGTCACTGACAAAGCTTCTGCTGTGGTCTCTACAAAAGAAGCTCTTATCTTATCACTGAACACAGCTGTAAGCTTTATAAATGTATGCTGGGGCTGCCCAGCTCTAGCTTCTATTGTAAAAGCTCGCCATAGAAAATTGGTATGCAAATGTCTGTACAGTTTCTTGTCCTTGGGCTAAGTATGGCAGCTTATCAGGAATTTAGTGATACTTAGAGATTACTTGCCAAGCAGTTCCTCGTAGCATGGATGGGGGAAATCACACGCCCTACCGTGATTTTGAATGTTGAGTATGTAAGGTTTGTTTAAGCACAGCGATGTGGAAAACTTTGGGGTTAGAACAAGCATAGACACAAACATGAAGCCATAGCTTAAAGCTCCTACACAGAAAGAAAATTGTCTTCCTGTGCTTTCCAGCCAGCCCTGAAGTTATGCATTGAAAGATTGGATTCATTTTGTTTTCCCTTACTTTTGGAGACTGATGGCGTTTGCCCTCTATGACCTCTTTTCTTCTTTGGAGTCTCTGCTCTTTGGGAGACAGTCCTTTGGAGATATGGCTTGCACTTCTTGTTTGTGGAAGTACAATAAATGTCTCCTCTGCAAGAAAACCCAAGCAGCCCATGCCTTTGCCCCATCCACTTCTCTGTTTCACATTGCTTTCCTAGCACTTAAACATAGCCCTTTTCCCTCTATGCTGCACCCCAGCATGTCCACAAGGCTTGTCGTCAGCTTGCCAGTTGCAAAGCAAGACTTATTCATAGAATTAAGAAGCACAAAATATCTCAAGTTGGAAGGGATTCATAAGGATCATTGACTGCAACTCCCTTCTCCTCGTTGGACTACCTTAAAATAAACCATTTGACTAAGCATGTAATCCAGACATTCCTTGAAGTCTGACAGACTTGCTGCTATGACCACTTTCCTGAGAAGCCTGTTCCAGTTACCGGCCACCATCTCAGTGAACCTTTTCCTAATGTCCAATCTGAACTTTCCCTGATGCAACTTCATTCCGTTTCCTTGTGTCTTGTCACAACAAGATAATAGAGAGGAGATCAGAAGCTCTCTGTCAGCTGTTCCCTTTAAGGAAGTTGTAGATTATGATAAGGTTACCTCTCAGTCTTCTCTTCTTATAGTTGAACAAACCAAGTGACCTCAGCCACTGCTTGTAAATCTTGCCCTTGAGACCTTTCACTGTCTTGGTTGCCCTCTTCTGGACACTCTCTAAAAGTCTGATGTCCTTCGTATATTGAGGTGCCCAAAACTAGGCACAGTACCTGAGGTGGGATTGCACTAGTGCAGGGTAGAGTGGGACAATCACCTCCCTCAACCAGCTCTGCTGTGCCTGATTCACCTCAGGACACGGTTGGTCCTTTTCACTGCCAGGGCACAATGTTGACTCATAATCAACTTGCCATCAACCCCAGATCTCTTTCTTCAGGGCTGCTCTCCAGCCTCTTGTCCCCCAGTTTGTACATATAACCAGGATTACCCTGTCCCAGGTGGAGAGTCCAACACTTGCTCCTGTTAAATTTCATACTGTTGGGGATTGCCCAGCTCTCTAGTCTATCCAGGTCTTTCTGTAAAGCCTCTGTACCTTTGAAGGAGTCCACAGCACCTCCTAGTTTAGTATCATTGACAAACTTATTAATGTACCTTCAATTCCTGTGTCCAGATCATTTATAAAAACATTAAAGAGCACTGGCCCTAAAGTTGTGTATCTTCTCTTCAGAAGAGAGAGCGCTCCTCTTCCACTACTATTTGCATCATTTTAAGTCCAAGGCATAATATATCTCCTTGATAAACTTACAATACCCAGATTTGGTAGTGATTTGTTAGGAGATAGGAATTTCCATATGGAAGATATGTCTTTCACAATCTGAATGGTACATAGCCTTACCCTGGATATTCAGCTGGCTGCCAACCCAATCTGAATTGCATGACAGAGCTGTCTTTTAAGGAGATTTATCTCATTTTATTTTAGGCATGGAAATGTTGTACATCTGATCTGTGGTAGTCACTTAGGTGTTTCTTCCATATAACGTAGAGAAAGGGGCACCTTCAGAATGCAGGACATCCCACAAATTCAAAGACACTTTTCAAGCATGGGTTAATTCTGCCTGTGCAGAACTTATATATTTTTATTTTATGGAGGAACCCCAGTTACTTATAGGGGGTGGTACCCAATTTCCAGCAGGGAAAATATTTCCACGCTAACTATAAATCCTAGAAGGCTAGACTGTGATCATCTGGATGGTGGAGTAGAATACCAATCTCTTCTGAACTGTCCTCTGAGAAAACCCTTCTCTCCTCCTTGATAATACAGAAAAATACTTACCTAGGCACCCGACATTATGTTTGTTGTCTTAAGTGTCTTGGTTATATGGCAACCGGGACACTGCACCCGTTACCAAACTGTATGGATGAAAGCTTGTTTGGGTGGCAACTGAAGACATAAGTGCTGCCCAGAGGTTAGCTATGTGTTTTTTTTCTTTGACTTTACTCTGCCACAAGACAGGACTGGTTTCTCAGACATGCAGACGACTTACTGTAGAGCCTCAGCTAAGGGTAATTGTGTATAAGTGCAAAGGAATCCAGTCTGACAGCAGGCTTCACGCTGCATTACAGGGATAACAGTTTGAAAAATTTTATAGTAATACCACGTGCCTAAATTGAACCTGGTGGCCAGAGATTCTATGACTCCAGACTTTCATATTGCTCAGTAAAAAACCTCAAATGTGTCATTTCGAGCAGAAAGTCCTTTCATAGGTAGAATAGTCCGAGAGAGAACAGTTTTTCTGATACCAAGGTAACACTGATATTTTTGCAAGGCAGAAAGATTCACTGATACCTTTGTCTTCCCACTCTCAAGACTGCAGTGAAGTCCTGCAGTCTTCCTTGTAGGAGCTCTGAACTTGCAATCTCAGACTGCTCACTGTTCCCTTGCCACTGCGTGTTGCAATTCATACAGCCAAGGTGAACAGAAGATGGCTTTAGTGACTGTATTCAAGCAGAGACAACGATACATATGAAAACTGTGGTAGTCTGTGAGAGGCCTGAAACAAGTTGCAGTATTTCAGACTCTTCAAGTGGTCATGTTTACCTTTTCTTTCAGCTCACAATGTTAGGAAGTGGAAATTATGTGTACTCTGTGAAGTGCATCCTTTTTGCATGTGCATAACTTAACACTTCTAAAGCATCCATTATATATGAAACATCTTTTCAGATTCCCAATTCAGAAAGTGGCTATTTTTATAATCATCTGTGAACTTCAAAAGCCATTAGAGAGCAGCCATATTGCAAGGAATGTAGAAAGCAGATTTCATACCTCATTAATATTTTCCTGGTTTGGATTTTTTCCCAACCTACAGAGGGACTCCTGATGTGTTTTGGACTTATTTCACTTTGCCTAACCAATTAAATATTCACTGACATAGGGACATTCCCCTCAACCCATATGTGTGCCCCAACCTCCAAGTTCTAGAGACAGCTGCTTTCTAATCTAGTTAATATTACTTATTTCTTTATCTAGAGAAAGTAGAACTGCTCCAAGTGGACATAATGAAATGAACATCAGAGGTGAATGTCTGATTCTAAAGAGGAGCTATTTTTCTGAATAATTTCTGCCTACCCCTACTCTTTTTCAAACTATGCTCCCAAAAATCTGTGTTTAATAAAAATATCAGCCCAAAAAGACATTTCTTATAAAATGATGGATTTATGAAAACAAGGATTGCTACTAAATTTTAACAGACTGAGTGTATTTACTCTCTTGGTATAATATTTAGTCTGGATATTATGGTAGGTGGGAAGGCATTGTCTTTTAAATACTAGAACAGGAAAACAATGAGACAGCAGGAAGCAGTTTCTTAATGACTGAATACCTTCTTTAAGTAACATCGTCACCTTCAGATTGAGCTACATCTTCATGTCCAGGTTTTGCTTTTAGTAGAAAATCTCTGTATAAGTACTCAAACTGACTAAAGAAGGTTGAGACCAAGGTGCCTCAATCAGTTATTCTCTGGTTATCTGCTATGAAGATTTTTTGCACCATCCGCTGAAACACCATATACAGATATTGTATACCACCTTGCATCCTGTTTGAGATGTAGGCTGGTTCTACATAATTCTGTGCTACCTACGGGCAGTAAATGAAACGAAACAAAATGTTATGTGCTAGTATGACATATTCATATGGTATCAAATGACATTTAGACTTGAAATCCAAGCTATGCTACATATAATATACTTTCCAGGCCTAGGGAGTAGGAGGGGAGTAATGAAGCAAAGACAGGCGTGTCAAGACTAAAGAATTTCCGGGATAGAAATTCCCTCATTGGTGATTGTCCTCCCTGCAGTGAGCAGCAATTTGGTATCTGCCTTTGACCACTTATAATTAAGAGTATTTGTTGGTACAATATGTACACACCTTCTGGTGTCCTGAAGAGGTATAAGGCGAAGTTGTGTGATCCACAATCATAAGTAACTTAACTAGAGACTAGTAAGGTCCTGTAGCAATTAGACATTTCCTTTGGACTTGACCCAGGAATGATGATAAAAGCTAAAAGTGGGAAGAAGTTGACTCCAATTCCCTCTTTCCAAATTATTTTAAGAAAGCAATTAAAAAAAAAAGCAGGAAAAAAAAAAAAAAAAACAACAGCCTAATAAGCTCATGCAAAAAAGAGGGGAATCAGGCTTGGTTACAGATACCAGATTGCCTTTAGAAGCAGAGAAACCAGTGACTCCAGTCATATCAGGAAGACAGTTTGTCTCTCTCAACCTTTTTTTTTTTCCCAGGACTTTTTAAAGACAAAGCAAAAGGTATATCTTCTCTGATGTGCATTTTAGTATCAGCTGAAGCTACGTTTAAGCACCTACTACAGATATATGCATGCCAACTTAGATAACAAAAGTGTTCCGTAGCTTACCGGTCAAACTTCTGTTTCTCTCTATGGCTTTACTTGCACTGCAAATGTAGTACTAGACACAGTCCAACACCCTGTAGAATCTCTCCTTTGAATAATTAGGCATAAGAAGGAAGGAAGCCAATCTGACTGCTTCTTTCACAATTCATTTGCAGGAATAGTGGTATGGATGGGATTACCCCTGTGCATTGAAGTGGTCTGTCTTAGCCTTTGGATGCTCTCTCTTTGCATGCCTTTCAGACACGTGCAGCTGGGTATGAAATACAGTGGATTACTGGATGTTAATTTACTGTGTGCACTTCATCATGTTGAGTAAAACTGTGAGTGTCATGTTAAAAAAAGACAAAAACAAAAGAGAAACAGGGAGAAACTCGACAGCAGATAGGTCTGGCTGACACTGTTTTACTCCAAGGTCCTGGTGTGCCAAGGAGCCAGAGCAATAGCATAATTAATACAGAACAAAACTGATGACTAACTTTTTATCCCTCAGAGGTAGGTATCAGCAGATAAAAGGAACAGATATTGACAGTCCACAGACTCCTGTCTTTCTATTTTTCTGAAGCAATTTTGCGACTGTGGTGTTGTGGAATGACCCATACAGGTCATGTAACTGTAAACACAATCAACTGTATAAACAATATTCATTTTCTATTTCCCAAGAAGATTTTTCCTTCTAAGAAATGCAGTTTTTTAGAGCTGCTGTGTTCAGTTATGCTCGAAAGCATATGGATAAATTAGGCTATGGTTATTTCATGTCTGAAACACTGTTCTGAAGCACTACAGCAGCTCCTATGGTATCCTTATGATTTACCATATCAGTGCACCTGCCATACATTTACTTTGTGACTGATTGCCTACAGTGAAGCTGGAGAAAGTTTCTGCCTGTCTGTGAGCCAAACCAAATACCCGCTGTTGCTATTACGTGTACCGATGCACGTTACAGAGTAGCCCAGATCTGTTCTATTAATACATACGTGTGCATATATGTATATATGTGTACATAATGTAAATATTTATATATATATATATATATAAAGTAACATAAATAAAAATAGTCAGGTTTTCTTTCTTCATTATAATTTAGCAGCTGCCTGTTTTTGAGACGCACTAGAAATTAATCATCTGGCTCTTATGTCACAGGCAATTTGTACAGTTTTGAATATGTATCCAAGTTCACATACCTGTGATGAACCCCCAAATGTTTTGGTTTATTTCTCTCATTTATACGCATTTTCTTGCACCTCTGCTTCCCAGCCAGATATAGAAAAGATGAGATTGTTGAAACACTTAGGGACTCTCTCCTGCTATTTCCACTCAAATATGCCTAACTTTGGCAAATGTCCTCAAGACCTTTCCAAAAAATTTTGACAATTACATGAATCAGATCATCATAAACATGTGCACTTTCTGGGAGGTACCTGCTTCAAGGACCACCTAAACATTTAGCTTTTCAAAGCTTTAACATTCCCTGTTTGAAGTTGTGCTGTAGGTGCTATCTTTAAGTTTATAGAAGGCTTTGCATGCAGGCCACTGTGATCATGCAGAGGAGAATATCACAGAAGGATTCAGAAACAGGAATGCAAGCTCCAGGATGCTGCCAGAATTCCTTACACTTTTGCTATCCCTTGGAAGATGTACACACACCATGAGGCTGGTGATCCAAATGAAGCCTGCCAGGAAGACACTGTGAATGAAATAGAAGACCTACATGCAAAGGCTGCTGGGCTGAATCACATTATTATGTCCAGAGAAGAGAAGACCAAGGAAAATTAATAGCTTTCAGAATCAGCATTCCTAGAGGAAATAAAGAGTTCTTAACTATCAGCTTGATAAACTTTGCCAGGAAAGAGGTACGTATGGGTGACATCACCCCCAGGTGAAGGACCAGATAATCTCATGAAGTTTTTTCCCTCCCTGTGATTTTATAACGATATTGACAGATCTGTACCTGCGGTAATCTGGATATATTGTTTTCTGGAGTACTTGTTCCCATGCATGTACATGTTGGACCTTTCCCTTAGTATCTTCAATTTCTTACAGTGCAATCACAAATTCCCTTCTCTTTAGAACAGCGTCTTTGCTACAGCCTCATCTCTGCATTGTAAAGGGGAAAACTGCAGGCCATTGGGGCTCTGGATCTGGCAAAAGGGCCATGCAATATGTAGTTGGAAGTAACAGAACGAATAATTTAACCACTGAAACAAAGTAATTTTTTTAAACTTTTTTTGAACTGAGATGAAATCACCAAGGAATTCAGAATGATTTATTAAAAAAAAAAAAAAAAATTGAACCCCCACTATTTTGAAAGTGCTAGAAGACCTCTTTTGACATTTCTAAGTCTGTTTTTGATAGTTCCATGTTTGAGATCTTTGGGAAGATTCAAGTGCAATTCTTTTCTGTGCCTCAGTCTGCATTGGTCTTGGTACTATGAACTCCTCTTTCTCAACATTTTACTTTTTCATTGGCTCATAGTGTAGTTTCCTGTTTTGTTTGGAATTTTTTGGGTTTGGTTTGGGTTTTTTTGAGGGGCGTGTGGTGTGTTGGTTTTTTGTTTTTTTTTTTTTTTTGTTTTGAGGGGTTGTTGTTGGTTTGGTTTGGTTTTTTTGTGATCCAACAATATCTAATTGTATAATACAAAAAGGAGCAGTCTCAACAAGAAAAACTGAGAATAGCTTACCCCGCAACACGGATTTGGAACATTTTCTCAATAACTAGCATATATCCAATCCTTACACTTAAGCAGTTAGCAAAATAATTTAAATATAGCTCAGGTAAGCCTACTGAATATAAGGCTTCAAATAGATCAAGGTAACAATGCTGGCTACATCTATACTGACAAATAAAAATAGACCAGGAAAGAGCTTGGGCAATGCTGAATAGTTGTCTTGCTCCCTGGGTTTCTTTTAAGTATGTCTAATGGTTTCTTGCTAAGACAAATCTGCTACAAAAAAGGCTTACCCTAAACAGCGTGGACTGAGGCCGATTGGTGCCACTAGACTTTAATGATAAGGATCAGTTTTGCCCTTATTATCTAAATCACTATTGACAGCTGCTGTGTTGTGCTTACTTGCTTTGTGCATGACAGCTAAATTTCTTTTTAATTTAGTTCTTTACTTTCTTTTTTTTTAAAAAAAAAACCAACCTGAAAATGAACAAAAGCCAACTTCCAATAAGTAGTTCTAGTTTTCAACTACATGTCCCCAAACTGTTTTCACCCAATATTTCACAATCAAGTTTTAAACACAGACATGTACACTTTTTTTTTTGGTTTCGGTTTGGAATTTTTTATCAGTTGACAAACTCCAAAAATAATAAAAAAAAATTAAAAGACTCACTAATTTACACTGTCCTTTCCAACAAAGACCTTTTCTTCAAGAACGTGTGACAGTCTGTTTGTGGAAATGTAGAGTCTGTGTCTTCATAACAACACTTTACTTATTTTTTCCTCAAAGCATTTCAAGTGTATTTGAAAGAAATGGCAGAGTTTTCTTGCACGTGTGCTGCTCTGGGCCTCTCTAAGCTCACCTCTGACAAGTGGAAGTGGCTCCTAGAGCCTGTAGTGTCTGTGCTCTGCAGAGTGTGATGCCCTACAAGGCCCTGAGGCTGACACCAAACTAGTTAGTTATCTTTGATAGAGATAGCTATTTCCATTTCTAGACTGCCTGCTTTAAGTGCCCACTAAGCCCTTTAAAGTTAACTCTGGTGTCTCCGCATCCTGCTGAAGCCATCCCTGCAACGCCCTGGTGCGTGTTTCATGTTCTCTGCTCTTTACGCTGGACAGACTGCCTTGACCCACCCCAAAACTCTCCCTTTTCATGGTAATTTCAGTTTTAGTGGGCTACTGTGGGCTGATTGAGGTTAGCAGGGTGCATGGATAGTTCTCTGGAACAGAGATGGGAAAAAGATAACAAAAGCTTCTTCAAACCTATGCAATTAGTGTTGTCTTATCTATATAATAAATCACTTATCTATATAATAAATCACATGTCCTTAGATGTTTAGTTCTTTAAAAAGCCATTTATAGCTTCCTTTTATTTCACCCTTTGCGTTCAAGACAGGCAATTCAAAGCTTGGCAGAGAAAACCGAGCCGTCTCTAAAATTCCTGTTCAATAACAGCAACATTTTCCTTGCTGATTATAACAAATGCTGCCATATGATGTATAAACACAAACAATTTTCCCATCTCTTTTTTGACTACCTAGCTTTCTGGTGTACGGATGCTGCAAACACCTAATCAGCTCAGATTTTTCACAGGTCTGAAAAGTTTTCATGAAACAGAGACTTTTTCCCATTGCTTTCAAGTCAAGGCTAGGACTTGAAATTGGTACTAACACTTTCTAAGGAAACTGCACACAGCTCTGTGACACTGGGAAACATCCGAAAGGAGAATTAGAAGAAGGAAGAAATCAGAAAATAAGGAAGAAGTAAGCACAGCTATATACTCTTCCGGCAAGTATTTCCTTTATTAGTACATGTTCTGAGATTGCTTTCAAGTCAGCTGCTTGAAAGGAGCTAAACATTGAATTGAGCCCCCTTGAGGTGTGGTTTCTGCAGGCGCAGGTGCTCCCAGGGGGCAGAATCCTCCGGGCAGCCAGGGCTGTGCTTCTCAGAGGTAGTTGATTGTGCAAGGAACCCATAGACAGGCTGTGGGCATCCATGGACCATATGGTGGAAACAAGCACCCCCAGATCCTCACCTCAGCACCCCTGGTGCACTGAAGCTGAAAGAAAGCTTTTATTTATTGGCTTCAATTTGGGACAAAGGATAATGGGCTGACTCAGCGCATCATTTGGTATATTTTTCTGATCACATGGTGTGTTAGGTGAAATGCAGAGTGGAGTGCAGACCCATGATGGTCTGGCAGGTCAGTTAATATGCAGTAACAATGCTCTTGCAGAACTTGAGCACCAAAGGAATCAAAAAAAATCTATTCAACAGAGCATCTTTCAGAGGCTCCTTATGAAAACAGGCCATCTGGCTTCACTGCAGTGCATTTGTTAACTCTCCAGCCTACTACTGTTTCCCTGCTGGGTGACACATGCTGAATCTGTCACACATTTAGAACAAAATTATAAATAAACAATGGTCTATTCAAATAAAACAGAACTTTCCCGCAGTAGGCTTGTAGGAAGCAGAAAAGAAGCAGAGAGGCAAATCCTTGTTCTTTTGTGCGCAGGAAAGTAGGTCCCTTGTTTAGTGCCTGGAGGAAGATGCCTTTTGCTGAGTGATGCTTTTCCTAAGTGTTGCAGATGCAGACCTAAAGGCGTTATTGCTAGCAACCACTTGGAATGGTTGGTATCTCAACCACAGTCATGGCCTTATTTTGCTGTTCAGCGGCAGGTGGTGAGAAACAGCTTGTAGTACTCCAGGTTCCAAGAGAAACCAGAGCAACAGGGAAGCAGAGAGGTGAAGTCCATTAACAAGCTAGTAGGAAGAACAGGAAAGAAAGGCCAAGTTTCCAGTAAAGCAACTGGAGTATGGGATTGCACTTGCATCACTGTTTATGGGGATTTTGTATGCTCAGACACCAAACAGTCCTCTCCTTTTCCCTTAAATCATCAGAGATCTTCTCTAGTGTAGAGAGGCTGTTGGATCTGAGAAACCCAGCTGAACTGCAAGGCTCTGTAAGCCAAGATGCAAGATAAATATTTAGGGCTTCTCATCTCTCAGTCATGCCCTCGTTCTTTGAGCATCAGAAGGAAAGCTGGAGAAAAATGGCATGCCAGATCCCTGGCAGCCAGTTTCATCCATAAGCCAGGCCTCGTATGCCTGTGAACTGCGTGGCACTAAAGTGATACTTTATAGTGACACCTCCTGGGAAAGACAGAAGAAGCTTTCCATAGGCTTGAGAGTCAAAAGGTCATGTTAACGCTGGCTGCTAGCCACCACTCTCTGTAAGCAACAGCTTTCTCTAGACTGAGAAGACAACAGGCCATGCTAACTGGGATACTCCGCTTTTCCTTTTTTTCATTCCCTGTGTCTATAGCATTCAATGCCTGCACAAATAATATCAGGACACAGTGCAAAATTGTTGCAAGTTGCATTTCCCAGTGGAGATGGTGCGTTTGCACAGGCTGCAGTGCTCAAAGGCCAAAATCTGGGTTGTTAAAAGATTAAAGAGTTATTCCGTTTCAGACAATCTTCAAAAAAACAACCACCCGCGGGGTCTGGTTTTGCCCAGTTCAACTTTCTGCAGCTTATTTGAAGTCACAGTATATGAGTGGAATTGCTTTGGCTTCCTGTTCATGGGAGTAAGAGATAAACTGGGCTTACAGGGGTGAATGGATGTATCCTGAAGCATAATTATGGTCAAGGGTGTCTGTCTGTGTGTGTTTGTGTATTCATAAACTCTACACCTGGAACCCCACTCCTCTTCACACAGACCCCCCACATACAGGTACACACACACAAAATGTTGCATCAGTGGTTTAAAAACAGAAAATTAAGAAGAAAGCTGTCGGAGCTATTGAGAGTGCTGTGCCATTCCATGGAAAATTTAAGCTGCTTTCGGAGCAGTCTGACATCAAAAGGAGTGGCCCTGCACTCCCTCCAGCTGCTGGATCCAGGTTTCTGCCCACTTTTCCCAGTGCTGAGAGTTGCAGCAGCTCACTAAAGGCTAATCCTAAGGTTGTGGTGCTCAAAGAAGAGCCAGGAGTGTAGAATTCAGTCTTGGGAAAGTCAGGGGAGAGAGGCAGGACTGGCACTGTTGCCACTGTTGTGCCTTTGGTTGGCAGAAGGGTGGTGTAGGACATCACCCTCATTTTGACTTCCTTTACACCTGTTTGTTTCAGGAGAAGCTCCCCCAGAATGAGTGGAGTTCCAGCACTGGCACATTCATCCAAACTCACCAGCAAAGCCAGGCTGGGTTAACCATGGCACATTCATGCTCAAGTTTCAGACAAGTACTTTTTAATACTGGCCACTATTTTCAATGTTAAATTCAGACTTGGAAACATCACAAGCTCCCTCCACATCTGAAAATCTCCAAAAACCATAATAAAGAAGCTGGTGAGAAGCATACATCTCCCCATTGACTACATAAGGAGTCAAATACCTCTTTTAAGGCAATGTAGTGCACTCGCATATTAAAGGTGAAGCAAGCTAGAACCAGGAAATTAAAATAAAATCAAGTAAGTGGAACAGGTGTCTCTGGGCTTGCCTGAAGGTACCACCATTGACATAACGCTGTGGTGCCACCCACATTTACATAGCTTGAGCACTCTCAGGGGATGTGGGAGGCTTGGATCTGGGGCTGTTCACAGCCTGCAGAGATTTCCCAACTTACACAGGCCAGGAAGATGTTCAGACATACAGACAATGAAGTACACTGATGGGGAACGAGCTTCTCATCTCCTGGGATCAAAGCAGAGAGGGCAAAGGGAGCCCAGGTGGGAGCAAGAACTGGAGCATCAGACCCTACAGTATAGAACAATGAATAAATTTTTCTTTTGACCAGGTAATGTCAAAAAAGTCTCCATTCTGCTGTTCTTTAAGCACACAGAAAAGTCTTGCAAAAGCTAAGAGCAACCATTGTCTTCCAAAATGTGGCTGCCAAATGGCTTGTGCTGCATTTGGGTACCTCCACAACCACCATCAGGTACTGGAGAAACAGCAGTGTGAGTTAGTCTCTGTAGACCTGTGTGCTCATGTTCCAAAAAAGGGTTTTTGAATGCAGCCCTTTGAACTGTGATTTACTTGTTTCTTGGCTCAACAAGAGGATTTACTCCACTGAGCCCTTGAGACTGTCCCTGTTAACTGACGTGATATTTGAGTGCAACACCGAGCAGAGGCCCAGATTCAGCAAAGCATTTCATGGGTGCACCTACATGCGCAATCCCACGCTCTCACCGAGGCTCCCCGCCTGCCTCCCAATGCTGCCAGGGGGAGTCCCCAGCAGGGATTAATTAGGTCTTCCCATGAGGAGCCGAGACTCAAACTTCCCCTGAACTGTCGTGAGCATGGCCGCAGCAGCCTGCCTCTTGCATACCAGACAAGCCAGGCAGCAGCTCTTGTCAGGGCTGAAGTTTTATATTTTTACCACACCAGAGGCTCCTCCGCTCATGCAGAGACTGCTGAAAGCGGAGGCTGCTTTCTGTTATTCAGGTCAGAGTTCGTTCTCTGGTCTGCAGGAAATCAGCCTCTGGGATCAAACGCTTGTCTCTGTTCGGCACGACTCCAGCCAACGTGCAAGGGAGTTTTGCCTGTGTAGGAACAGATTTGTCCCTGGGTTCCCCCAGGGAGAGCCGCACAGCGTGCTATGGAAACCCTGAGCAACGGGTATTCTTGTTGGAGTGAATTACATTTGCCAGATTTAATTTATTCAAATAAGAAACATATTCATCCATTTCCTACTACATATTGTTTATAGAATCAGTGGTGCAGCATCTTCAGAGAGTCATGAGCTAACTGCAGCTCATGACCTGCTCTGGGATTCAGGCTGCAACAGGAAACACAGCTTGGAACAAGAATTCTCTCTTAAATGAACTTTTGAAACTGGATCTACATTGTGAAATATTTGGATATTGAGCAATGGAAGAATGTGGAACATAAACACTAGCAACTGCTTCCTTTGAGCGTTAGCAAGCTCCAGCAAGCAGGCTGGGTGCTGCTTGTAGTACAGGGCATACAAGGAGACTGGTCAGAACGCAAGTCTTGTAGGGATGCATTCATAATGCTCTGATTAAATTGCACTAATTGCCTCCAGAGATCCATTCCTCCTAGTTACTGGTGTGGGTGAAGCATTTGTAAGTGAAAATTGATACTAGTGCTTTTCACCTCTCAAGTGCCTAGGACAGTTCTTTGTTTGCTGCCTATGATTTTGCTAGGAAGCAGTATTTGACTGTTCGGAGGGTGGGTTTGTGTCATCAGCTGCATGCTGAATGTTCTGCCCAGAGAAATCTAATTTAATCAGGGATTACTCGGATGTCCCACTGAGCCACACTAGGATATTACTTGCAGGCGGAGAAAAAAGGGCATGCACTTTATTGGCTCTAATTCAGTAATGGTCCAAAGCTGCAGGGAGTCATCTGAGACCTAGACAAGATATATTGCTGCTTCAGCAAACTGAGCAGAAGACACCCTGCCCTTCTGGAAACAATTCTGAGCCAGCAGGTCAACAATAAAGACAACTTTGCTTTTTTCCTTGCCTTTTTTTTCTTTTTTTTTTTTTTTTTAAGTAGTGTCCCAAAACTTTTGTCTGACTAATGATGCAGATTTCTGAATTATACATATTATAACTGTCAGCAGTAGCTTTGAAGTGTTCAAGGATGGCTTGACAAGCAAAGCCTCAAGCAAGAGTAGGACACAGCATTGCTTGGAAGAAGAGACCAAGTTAGAAGTTGTCTCTTCAACCAGGCTCAGTGCCAGAGCCGGAAACCAGCTGTAAGATTCAGACTCTTCACAGCACTGCAGTGAAATCTTTAAAGAGCACACTGACCTTCAGGGTGGGCTTCCCAAGGACCCCACATACACACCTGTGTGCGTGGCTGCTCCAGCACACAAGCCTGCTTCCTGCATTCTCATCAGCCCCAAGGAGCAGTAACCCAGTGATGACAAAAAGGCAAAAATCAGGAGACGAGAGACTGCGTATTGTACGTGGGTCAAGCACTCAGCCCTAACTCTTTTCTCTTGTGGGGGTGCAGTGGCGTCTATATTTGTTGAATGCCTGAAAGATTACTTAGGTCTGCACTTATTCTTTTATTACTGGAGCAGAAATGTCACCAGAATGTGCTCCTAAATAATGCCCTCCTGCCTTGTGATTATTTCCTTATGTTCTATTCTCATTTTTGTTCTCACTTTAGTCCCACTGAAATATTACATTCTGGATTCACAGAAAACACAGAAAATGCCACATAGCAGAAGAGTGGTGATTTCTCCCAGGCTGTAGGAACAGGATTAAAATACTTTCTTTTTTTTTTTCCTTTTCACTTCCTTGTATTACCTCCCCAGCCTTGTTCAAACCATCAGCAGCAAAGGAAATACACTGTGGGATGTTCTGGTTCAGGTCAAGATAATGGCAAGGCTTCCACTGACTTCAGGGAGGGCACAGTTTTGTCTATATCCTGCTCTGAAACACAGAAGAGGGGGTAAAAAAAGATGTTTTGCAAAACTCTTTCCTGCTGTGAAATCCAATTTTCTTGCTCCATTCTCCTCCTTTTTTTAGATGAAACACATCTGTGAAATGTGTTTCAGTGAAAGGCATTTTGGACTAGTCCAGCAAGCCAAGGTGTGGCAGGGGTGGATGTGTCACCATGTAGAAGTTTTTCAGTCAGCACTGGTGACACTAGCATGTAAACCGGGCAGCACAGATCCCACTGGAGACGAGCCACCCCAGAGATGCCCAAGGTCCCATTAAGGTTATGGCTATACTGAAGCCCTTTCACAATTCATCTGGGTTTTTTTGCTGCTATCAGCTAAGTGAAAGCTGGTGTGGGCAGAGCACTGAGGTGGCACCTCAGGATATACATAAAAGATATATGTCTGTGAGAAGTATGCATATTTCTAAGACCAGGATAGAAGAAATTCTTCTCCCTCCTTTTCCTAAGCAATCATGCACCTCTACCATCCTGCTGACTCCTGATTAATAAATCACACACTTAGATATTTGTCTAAGTTTGAAACTTCATCTTAAACAAGCCTGGGAACAGACTCTTCTTTACCAATTCACTTCGTACAGTCAGCCAGGGTCAAGCTTTATTTGCATTTGAGCCTTAAGAAGCCCTAATCCTCACTGGGTGTTGTTCTCTAGTAGCCCTCTCCTGGAGAGCTCGCATCCAAGTGTAAACCAAGGGACCAAGGGACAAGGACACATAAGCAATGAACCCTATAGACAAATCCAACAAGCAATGCCCTCAGCACCTTCACAGCCTTTCTCTGGGACACCACAGTGCACAGTCTGAAGGAGGCAGCAAGTGGAAGTTTGTAGATACATGGGGAGAAATCCTTATCAGCCAAGAGCCAGCATGGAAACACATGGCTGTGCACTTCATGGAAGCATGTACAAGAGGGAAAATGAAGACACTGAGAGCTAAGCCTGAAGCCAGTGCAGCTCTCTGTGTGCCTCAAGTCATGCAGTGGCAGAAGAGCTTTGTTTTTGGGAAGGCAATTGCCTTTACTTTACTTTTATGGAGTAAAACCTATCATGGAGATCTCTCAACATTTTGGCTTTCAGCTTCCAAGCATACTTATTCTCATCTCTACATTTTTACAGAGTAGAAGAGTTTCACTGACTTGGGTTCTGCCATCTCCACTGACCATGAGTTTGACTCTGCCAGGCCTACACACTCTGCCCTGACGCAGTGAATCACGTCTGAATGTTAATTTTTAAGCAGGAGAGCAGTCCCATCACCTTCACAATTCTTGTATGATACATTCTTTAATGGATCTACTGTTACCACAGTTATCACTGTTACTTTTCACCTCATACATTTTCCCTTCACTTCCTGGCCTTTTCCCCTAACCCTCTCAGTTTTTGTTAACATATGTACTTTTAAGTATTACATCTTTTTGCTTCTCCAAGTTGGAGTTTGCATAGACCTTTAATTCACAGTGAAAGTATGTCTGATAATTAACCAATATTACAGTATCATTTCCTTCTTTCTTATTAAGGGAAGATAGATCTATGTTTCATAAACCTACACCATCGTTATGGTACTCCAGCATGTACTCATTAAGAAGAATTATACAGACAATTAAAGATTCTCATTTAATTTCTCCCTTTTATTCATCGTTAAGAATGTGAACAAACTAAAAACATAAGTTACTGACATGGTTTTTTATGGATGTTTTGTCTGGCATATTTTCCCAAACACCTTCCCTGTTCCAAGAAAATACTGAAATTAATTAACTTATTTTCCTCATTAGCAATCACAGATTAATAATTTCAAGGTATTTAGCAGATCTGGTATGGGTATAGCAGCTAAATTTCATACCCAGCATGACAATACTCATCAGAGATACTGTTTGGTGAGAGGATGTTTACATTCATGCGTTCAGCCTTGCCTTCACTGATCTAAAATTAGATCTTCTCTGGACTTCAGTGCCATTTCTGTATAAACCTGGTCTGAAAATAGAAGCTAGCATCTCTTTGGTGTCTAACAACCACCCTTGGGCAAGGCTTTCTCTTAACGTTGAAGCTCCCTTCTTATCACAGACTAAGCGTCTACATCCATCCTTCTCTCCAATTTTTATTTCTAACACTGAGCTGTGCCAGATGCTTCATTGGTCCCTGAATGCACCGTAGCAACGTAAGAACGGCAACGTCAGACCATGGATTCACCTGGCCTAACACCTGGCCTCCAACAGCTACTGACAGCAATGGCCAAGGAAAAACTAGAAGAATGATTCATTCTTCAGCATCCCTGAGCACGATCATGGCTGAGAAACTCTTTGGTGACCAAACCTGGTGACTTTGCGGGTAGTAAACTTAGTGTATTTTTCTTCCTTCTAGTTATTCAATAGGCTTTTTGAACCCTTGCAAACTGTTAGCCACTGCAACACTGAAGTTTGTATACCGTCCTAGTACACTGCAGCCTGCAAATAACTCTCTTTTTTCTCCCTAATTTTTCTGGTGCTCATGCTTGTCAATTAAACAGAAATGAAAAAAAAACTAGGTTTGCTTATAACAACAACTAATCAGACCTACTACACAGGGGAGTAACAGCCTATGCATGGAGGCCATCAAGGTGGCTTATGACAGGACATAAGTGGCCAAAAAAGTTGTTGGTGGGGTCCAAACTGTTGAAAAACTCTGCAGTTTGGCTTTATATAAACATGCACACTTTGTGGATCAGGAACAGAGGTGACAGTAATAAATCCCCTAAAAACATTGGGAGTCAAATCTGGTGGCTGTTTAGTTCTTCTATTTTAAATTAAATCTTTATTTCTTTGCTAGAGCAATGCTTGCTTCTTGTTCTTTAAGAGTTCAGTTTCTTTTAGGTAGCGCTGTGTGGATAAGTGATGGGAACCCTGGAGCGTGTGGATTTTCTGGCATTATATTGTACAACAAAGTACTAATGAGCAGATCCATTTCCAGACTGGTATCATTATTTACTTGATCCATACACCATTTCTGCATTGAGATATTTTCCCACCCACACACTTTTATGAATATATTTTCAGTGTAAGTTTAAGTAACTCAGAGCTGATCTTGGGCCTTTATAAGTGCCACCACAGCACAGCGTGTCAGGAGTGTCATGCAGATGAGCATCCCTCAGTCTTGAGCGTGGGCACCACTATAGTATTAGTATTTAATACAGACAACCATAGCAGGTGGTATGGCGATGGTCAAAACCTATTTTGAAGCTATAGATTATTGCAGCCTTCGGGCCAGGAGGTGACAAAGACAGAGGTGAAGTTTGTATCTGTAAATGACTCCATCACTGCGGACAGTTAGAAGCCAGGGATGGTTGCAGACACAACAGGGGTTAGGAAGGAATTGCTCCCAAGCCATACTTGCAAGCAGGCTTGCAAGTTTGAGAAGCATTAGTTGAGGGGGAAATATGTGCCTTTCTCAGTCCACTCATTAAATCTACCCTTCTAAAATGGCTTGTGGACGCTATTTTCAAGGAGCACTTGGTGTGATGTCTGGAATAGATGGTTTTAAGCACCATGTTTGCTTGGTCGGTGCTTCTGGCCCAGCACTCAGCTGCATGGAGAGGCAGCATAGGTGGCTCAGAGGTTTGGACATGGCTTGTGGTTTCACTTCACATAACCCACAGACACATTACGTTTTTTCCACATTATTACCGAGTTATGCTACAGTGAACATTAATGACCCACAATGAAATGATTCCCTACACCAAGCAAGGCAGACGACTATCCACAAATTCCTCCTTTTCTTTCTCTTGACTCTATTAAGATAATTAATCACACTGGGGGAAAGCACACACACAGCCTTGCTGTGAGGTCACAGTGAAATGATACATCACAAAGGCTATAAAACATTTTAAACACAAAATTACCATCAGCATTTAAAAAAAGAAAAAAAAGAAAACCACTCTGGAAAATAAACCAGAGAAAAGTGAGAAGCTCATTGCCCAGCTTTAAAATTAGGAGAAGCCCCACTGACACACAGTATTAATATTTGCCAAATGAGGGAATTCTTCAGGGGCCATGCAGGAGGTTTTCTGATGGTCAGGAGGCAAGCAGTGGGTGATGCTGGAGAGAGAGAAAGGCTGTGTCCTGACGCATGTTGAGAGAAGGCATATTGCAGCCTCAACAAGGTGGGCACGGTCCTCCACCAGCTGGTGGGTGGCAGTGCAAGTGACTGCTATGCAACGTCTCGTGTGTCAGCCAGGACAGTCCTCAAGGACATAACCAGGAAAGCTGATGCCTGATGCTCGCATTATTTCTCATCTTAAAATCACCACGCACTAGTATGCAAATATTTCTGTTAGGCTAGCAAGGGATTACAGCAGGCAGGCTTCATGAGGTATGAGTGTCTGCTGTTGATGAAGTAGGTCAGTGAAGAGCAGGTCAGTGAAGCAGCCCAGTTGGACGTACTGTGCCACCGCGGGTGAAATCTGTTTCGTTTCCAGCTCCCGCTGTTCAAATGAAAGGCACAGAGGGCACTCACAAGTGAGCTTTTGATGATTGCTGCGCTGCTGCCAAATGATCTCCCTCCACAAGCAGAGACAAGCAACAAATCCCTTCCTGGGGGTCAGAAAAGGTGGTGGCAATGTTTGCCTGGAGAAATGCCCAGACATTGGCCTGGGGCTCCTAAAGTGTTTGTATCATGGAATCATAGAATTTTCCAGGTTGGAAGGGACCTTTGAGATTATCTAGGCCAAGCATCAACCTAACTCTGATAAAAACAAACAAAACAACAATGAAGAAAATCCACCACCATCACTAAACCATGTCAATAAAGCACTATGTCAACCCAGCTTTTAAATACCTCCAGGGATGGTACCTCAGTCACTTCCCTGGGCAGCCCATTCCAATGCTTAATAACCTTTTAAGTGCAAAATTTTTTCCTGATATCCAATCTGAGCCTCCCTTGGCACAACTTGAGGCCATTTCTTCTTGTCCTATTGCCTGTTACCTGGGAAAAGAGACTGACCCCCCACCTTTCTACAACCTCCTTTGAGGTAGTTGCAGAGAGCAGTAAGGTCAGCCTCCTTTTCTCCAGGCTAAACACACCCAGCTCCCTTAGCCTCTCCTCATAAAACTTACTCTCCAGAGCTCTCACCAGCTTCATTGCCCTTCTCTGAACACGGTCCAGCACCTCAATGTCTTTTTTGTGGTAAGGGGCCCAAAACTGGATACAGTACTCAAGGTGGGGCCTCACCAGTGCTGAGTAGAGGGGGACAATCACTTCCCAAGTCCTACTTACCATGCTGTTCTAATACAGGCCAAGATGGTGCTGGTCTTCTTGGACACCTGGGCACACGGCTGGCTCATATTCAGACAGCAGTCCACCAACACCCCCAGGTCCTTGTCTCCTAGGCAGCTCTCCACCTGCTCTTGTTGTTGGGTTGTTGTGACCCAAGTGCAGGACAAGGTACTTGGTGTTGTTGAACCTCATTCCACTGGCCTCAGCCCATCAATCCAGCCTGTCCAGATCCCTCTGCAAAGCCTTTCTACCCTCCAGCAGATCAACGCTCCCACCTAACTAGGTATCACCTGCAAACTTATTGAAGGTGCACTCAATCCCCTCGTCTAGATTGTTGATGAAGATGTTAAAGGGAACTGGCCCCAGTACTGAGCCCTGGAGAAACCATTTGTGACCGGCCGCCAACTGGATTTAGCTCCAGTTAAAAGAGGACACTTAGACTGGTGGACTGACACCACAGTGCTCCAAGGGGGAAGGATTTGTCTATTTGCCTGCAGTCAGTGCCACATTCACTTGCTGGTGGTGTTGGGGTAGTGGTGCAGCAGAAGATGTGACAGAAGCCACGCTGCCCGTGGCACAGCTCTGGGGTGGAACCTGCCTCCATTTGCAGTGTGGTGAAACCAGACCTGCAAAAAAACATGTGTGCTACACCACTGCAGTGAAAACACATGCAGATATTCAAATATCCACACTCATACAGGAAAACATTTTGTTTGCTGATTGAAATACTTTTTTCTTCTGCACACTAGGCCTGTCTCAAGTAATACTGAGGTTAAAGTGGGAATAATCCAGATGACTGGCACAGCCTAATACTACCAGAGCCAGAGTAGGATTTCATGCATGGAAAAGGAAATCCATTATATCTGAATGTATTCTGATTCTTCTTTAGTGGTCCTTGAGGAAAGAAGAAATAATACTGGAGGATGTCTACCTGTTACAAGTGCTAACTCAAGATGCCAGGTCAGAAATATTTACTAAAATAATCTTTAAAGCATGAAATTGCATGGCAACTTTAAAATCTATAGCAAGCAACAGGACATCATGTTTGCAATCATTTCTATGTAACATCATGTTTCATTTGCTCTAATTGAGTTCTGCTGAGAAACAACGTTTTTGATCATGTTTGCTTTCTAATTG
>VXBJ01002191.1:0-29889 GCA_013400055.1 Nycticryphes semicollaris | reverse complement strand
AAAAAAAAAAAACAACAAGCCAACCTACGTTTGCACCTTATTAATGGAAATCAATTAGAAACAGTCCAAAAATCAAATAGAAGCCAAGAGAAATGCAGAGCTGACTAGAGGCTCTGAAGGAAATGTGCTTTGTGTTAACTAGGCTATTACAGAAAACAAAATATAAAAGCGGTAAGAGCTTCAAAGAAATGCAATGGACCAGGTCCAAATTCCCAGCAACACACTGGGCTGGAAAAGATTCACTGGACCGTCTAATTTATTTAACACTTTCAGTTCCTAAAAGTGCATTAGTTATAAAAAGTACAGCATATATTAAAAACCACATTACACTTCTTTGCAATTAATGAATGCCTGCTGGTTTTAAGTTCCTATTTTTCACTTAACAACCACTTAGTATAACCAGAAGCTAAATAGTTTAGGATACCCAAAGCAGAGGAATGCAAACAAAAGAAATCTAGGACATTGAAAAAGTAAGAGTAATAAAGGTTATTGAAAAAAACAAGAAAAAGACACAATTTCATGTTATAATTCCTCTGCAGATTCTTTGTTTCTTGTGAATGTAAGTTTTGCTTTAGTCTTAAGGGCATGATGCTGAAGTCAAAGTACACTCCCCCTGAATGACTTTGCTGCAGTCGCTCTGTGTATCACACTGTGTTAGAGCCAGCTTCAGTAAGAGCCACCCGTGTGAATCCTTAGATAGGGGTGTGAAAAGGTAGATTTCCCCACATGTCCAAAGGTGATAGAGAAGATTTCTTCTTGGCTCCCATCCCTCAGTGACTTTTCCTGCCTCCCTCCTGTTGCATCCTCTGCAGCTACAGGCAGGTGGCTTCTGGCACCTCAAGTTTCAAAGCTCTATCTCCCTAAGAAGGAAATCAAGAGCAAGTTCTCCATCAGTGTAAACTGGTTTGGGTGCTTTGGCTTCACTGGAGTTACACTAACTCAACCCATAAACTGTAGGGGGTTCAGAGCATATTTAAAATCCTATAAAATATTCTAAGAAGGTAGTAAAGCAATAGGCATGTGTGATATGCGTGAAGAGAGTGAAATTTTGGGTGAATCAATGAGAAAAAAAGCCTGCTGACCGATGGGGTTGAGGAGACATGCCATGTGCATATGGACAGTGACGTACTCACATGCCTACACACTTTCTGTATTACTGGCAGCTCTGGGTATGCTTCGAGCACAGGCTGAGGTATGAGCTTGAGTGACTTTCATTCTCCCAAGGGAAGACAACTTTGTACCACGATCCCCAAATCAGCCAGATGGCTTTTGAACCTGCACACTGAACTTCACCCAGCAACCTGGAAATCCGTGATGAGTTCTCACAGCCCTGACTGATGGCCAGGACAGAGGGCAGGGGGAACTTGTACTGTCTGCAGATGCACAGGAGATTTTCCTCTCTATTGCTGCCAAGCCAGTGCTTTTCATCAGCATCCAATCAGTGCCAGAAATGCCTTAAAAGAAAGGAACTCTTTGGAGCAGAGTTCTTTTGTGTATCATCCCAGAGCACAAAGGGGCCCCTAGCTCTAAGGAGGCCCCCTTAGGTACTGACTCAGTATAACAAATTATAATTATAAAAATAATTTATACTATTATTTTTTAGGTAGGGATTTTCCCCGTCTTTTTCTCCCTCTGTGACTTGCCAAGCTAGAGATGAAGACAATGGCTTCTTTGTTACCTCTGGAAAAGCAGGAAAGAAGAGATATGCTTTTGTTGTTATTGGAGGAGATACCGAAGAAATGAAAAAGAATGTTTATATTCCCATAGGCCTTTGTGTAGCTGTGAACATCTCAAAGGCGGGACAAGAGCCTGGACAATACACAGAGATGTAAAATCCAGGCTTAGCTTTAGCCTCTCTGCCATGCACAGAGACAAGGCGCCAGTCAAAATATATGTGTCAGCGAGTGTTTGCATATACAGGTGAAAGCAAGAGAGGGAAGAAGATGCAAGGGAATGGGAGAAGAGAGAGGGAGAAAATGGCTGGCTGGTTAGGGAAGTACTAGGAAAGGGAAAAAAAGATGAGATATATTTAGTCACCATAAATACGAACCAATTTTGTTACAACTGGTGCAAATATTTCACTTAAAGCACTTTGGTTGAAAAATTATATTAAAATAAATGTTTAGAAAAAAGGAATTTCATTATTTTCTTTCTTTAATGAAGCCTAAATTTCCAATCTTTTTTTTGAGTTTTAATTTTATCCCTTTCACAGGTTAGAGAAAAAAGAAGGAAAAAATCTAACAGAGAGAATGAAATGAAGGAGAAAAGAAACAATGAAATAAATGAAGGGGGGGAATTGCAAAGCTGAGCATTCTGATAATTGTTATTTCTGAAAAAAAATTATATAAATCGGTCAAAGAAGTCTTCCTATTAAAAACTAACATTATTCTCAATTATTCTGCACAGTAACAGGCTCATTTTTCAATGACATCCTGTTATTATTATATATTACATTCATTACAGGAGAGCCCAGAGGTTCTCAAGCTTCTGTCACGCCGAGTAAGTACAATATTTAGGAAAGATTATCCTCATCTTAAAGAACTGACAAGTTAACTAGGGACAAGATGCAACAAGTGGGCAAAGAATCTGAGAAGATGGAGAGAAGGAGTAAGATGAGAAACCACTGTGAGACCATGAAGAGTGGAAGGATTAATCAGGTATGAAGGTGGAGGGATTCATCAAGTATTTCACAAGTGCCTTCTCCTTTGATTTGTATAAAAACAAGCCATGGGCTCCAGTCTCTCCCTCAGAAGTCACCTTCTCTATGATCAATAAGTACAGTGGGACTGAAAACGGAGCTGATGGGCTAGGCGAAAGGCTCTCAGTTGATGCAAGAAGGGTGGTGCAGGCACGTCAAATAGCACACAAGCCCCTGCCAGGAAATAGATGTACGCTGAAGCAATCATGCACTAGAGAAATGCAGGAGAATTAAGCAAGGATACTGCATAACTTCTCCTTGAACACAAGTACATTTCTAAAGCATCCAATGAATCAAGGAACATAGCAACTCGTAGGCAGACGAGTGATACCTCAAACATCACAAGACATTCAGGATTGCCCTCCATTAGCCACAGGCTCCTACTTCCCTGCTCATGCATGCCTGATGCTTATTTTAGAAGCACAGCTGTTGTGGACAGAAGAGCTCTGAAGTCCATCATCATGGCTGTCCCAACCTCTCAGTTGGCCTGTGGTAGGTGGTCTAGTAGCCCCATCACTGGGTAGTGGAGTCTTTTGCTCCCATTCCTCTCTATAACTTTGCATGGTGGGAGAAGAGAGACTCAGTTTCCTTGCCCCCACCAGGACTTTTTTTATCCAAATGATAATACATTGAGACTCTCCATTTGTGTCCAGTTCCTCGTATTGACCCGTGAAGCATCACCTACTGAGTATGAAACTGCTGGTTGTTGCTCCCCAAGGTTGCATCATGATTCCTTTTTTTATAGAAATCCATGCCTACTCCTCATCCCAAGTGCCATGAAAGGCTGAGGACTCTTCTTTCTCAGCCTCAGACCAGTGGTGCCTCTGCACCACTGGGCACTGCCATGCCTAGTGGACACCAGGGACCATCATCTCATGCTCTGAGAAAGAAGAACAGTGGGAGGTCTCATCACAGTTTACCAGGACTGACATTTTGCTATCTCCCTATGGGGAGAGAACAACCACTGCCAGATACTGAGGAAGCAATACTGTGCTTCTTGTCTGCTAATAGTGAGGAACTACAGCTGGATATAGCATCTGCATTGTTATCCTCTATTCAGACAGCTCTTTTACAGAAGGGAAATTTTGTTATTTACTCCTCTGGGCTATTTGCAGGAAAATATCTTTTGAGGAACTTTCCACTATGGGTACAAGGTCTCAAAAATGTCTCCCCAACTTCATTTATTTGTATTAAACTATGCTAGCACATGCTCTAGTGACTTTCCCAACACTTGAGGAAGAAAAAATAAGAAAAAAAAAATTAAGGCTTTAACATTTTTTTAACAATGACTCAGAGTATGTGTGAAACAAAAAAGTTTATGGCATTTATTTAAGATTGCCCATGGTTGGTGAAACACCCCCAATAACAACTGCTTAGAGTGTCACTGGCCAGAAACTTCAGCATTAGCAGATTTATGCCTTTTCTATTACCTGCAGCAATAAACTGCCTTAAAAAAGAAATCTTCTTGTTCCCTAACTACAAATTGAATGTCAATAAATGTATGGAATATAGCCACAGGAAAGTACAAGGCAGAGTTGTGTGCAGTGTTAAAATTTTAACACGCAGCTCTCATTGCCTCAGAAGTTTGGATCAGATACTGTTCAAGCTTAATTTATCCGCACTCCTTAAACTAGGCAAAGCAAAATACACCTAAGTTAAAACCTTCTGCCGCAGTCAAATTAAAGACACAAAAAATAGGGTGCCTTTTGCTGACAAAGGGAAGCACTACTATGGGCTTTTGACATTCAAATTCCCTGCCTGTCTAGTTATAGGAGCACCTTGGCCTAAACCAAAGAATCTTCAGGGTTTTCATAAACTGGAATAAGGTTCTCTGAGGAGCCCTGTGTTACACTGATGTATCTGTCATGTGTCTAAGTTCTTCAGCTTGGTACCATGGGTTTCTACAACCTTGTTTCATGACAAACTGTATCTCCTGTAACTGGAGAATTGGCTGGTCCAAAGAAAAGAGGATTCAGTGGCTTTCTGCTCCCTACCTGCAGTGTAGTATAAAGCAACCCAAGGGAACAAGGCTTTTAATGCCCAATGCTTGAATGACACTAGATTAGCTACATTGCAGTTCTACCTGTTAAACTCCCTACCTTACTTTTGGCAATTGCTCACCTTTGAAAGGTTACTATTATTCTCGTTATTATCTGTATCTTGGTAGTGCTTTAATAACCCCATAGCTTGAGCATTTTTTAAACACAGATCAATTTTTATTGTGTAACAGAGAGCTCCTTCAAAATTTCTCTAAAGAGTTCAATGAAGGCACAGTCCTACTGATGTTTGTAAGTTTACTTACCCAAGTAAGAGAAAGATTTGTGTGTCCAGCATCAAGTCCTGTCCCTAGCTAAAGCTTTAGCTTAGTACTTCAGAGGTGTGGGCTCAGCGGTCCCACCATCTGCTTGTTTTGCTCTTCTTCCCTCACTGGCATGTCACAGCAGAGCATGTTCTCCGTAAAGCTTAGGGAAGAGGTTCCCAACACATGGTCTGTGCTGTGGGATTATCAACTGGGCTGTGAAATGATACTGCACAGTAAAATGTGTTAAAATTATGAATTCCCTCTGGTTTCATGGGTGGCCTGTGAAAAAAGAAGGTTGAGACTGCCTAAGACATTTGGGAACTGGTGGTTTAGGCACCAAACTCCCACTGACATCAGAATAGGCTACGGTTAGGAACCAAGCACAAGGAACCAAGCACAAGTACAGCCATGCACAAAGGTGCTGTGAATACACTCAGCTTTTATTTCTCATGATTCATTATCCTACTACTAAAATGGAGTTCTGCCATGCATCATGCAAAAAATATACACACAGTATCAGCAAACAGAGCAGTTCTCTGCACTTACACCTATTTCCAGTCACAGCTCTTCTGGGGATTTGGCTGTGCCAGGAGCAGCACAAAAGTCCACAGGACAAGCGAACTAACCACTTCTCATGTTGAATACAGTGGTAAACCATGGTGGCTGTGATCGTCCTTCTTGCCAAAAGTGAGCATGCAAGCAGCTGTTGTCTGTGCCTGCAGCCATGTTTGCGGACAAGGCTCATTCGCTTCACCGTCTGCAACATCACGACCATCTTGCAAACCGTAAGCTGGCACCAACTGGCAGCAGAAGGTGCTTATGGCAGCCCCAGCTCCTTCCCCAGCCAGCATTGCACTGGCTCCTGGGGAGCAGGGATAGCAAGGACACTATTGTCACCATGGGTTGACATAAAGAGAATCAATAACGAAAGTAACATTTAGCACTTCAGTGTTAGCTTTTTACTGGTGGCCATGAAATCATTCATGTCAGCCTATAGTATTGAAATGTAGTATGGGATCTCAGACTGTAGGTAAATACTGACTTTCAATGGCTGCTATTACACATAGCACTTTCAAAATGATTTATAGACAATAACCCAGCAAGTTCTCTATTGGGTTTTCAAAGGATACGATGACAACTTTTCCCCTTGATTCACAACTATTTCTGGTATTTCTTTGGCCAAAGAAAGATAAATTTGCCACAGTTTTGACTAACCGAGTTAAATTTCTCAAATAATAGGAGCTCATGCATTAAACCCCAAAGGTCACCAGTTCAGTTCCCACTAGTTGAATCTCTCTTGACACATGGTCTTAAATTTCTTACATGTACAAGGCAAGGATATTAAGTAACTTGTCAAGTTAGAGTAGATGCTGCTACTGAAGCTAGGGTAATAACTCAAAAGCTTCTTGGTGGCAGGATGTCTTCATGACATAACTGAGAACAAAAGAGACTGACCTAGGAATGTAAAATAAATGAGATGTGCTTGGTCACTTTTATCACGCAAAGCAGCCAATAATGACTAGAAACATAAACAGAGATTCACCTTTGAAAAACATATAGTTTAATATAACAAGCACATTTCGACTAGAAAATACAACACTGAAGATGACTTCGGGTGGACAAGGAATTATAAATTAGGCAATTTTATAGCATGATAGAATAAGGCTAAATATCACAGAAAATCTCAGTACCATGTATGAATATAGCTCTAATATCATGCAACGGTGGGTTAGGAAAACCCTTTAGATAAAAGAAAGTTCTGGCAGGCCAAGTTTGGCCTTCCTGTTTAGCAGACAAGGAGGCCAAAGCAGATAATACTGCATGACTCTACTCAACAAAACTCAACAGTGCTGCCATAGTGTAAAGTACTTTGGCATGAATGAGGAGCACAGATACAAGAGAAGACCTGGGCTTGCTTTTCTCCTGCCTCTGGCACGGTGTGGAGCCCTAAAGACCCTCACCCACAGCAGCAGCTTTTGATGCAAGTGCTCTGATCACAGAATCATAGAGTGGTTACAGTTGGAAGGGACCTTAAAGATGATTGAGTTCCAACACCTCTGCTATGGGCAGGGACACCTCCCACTAGAGCAGGTTGCTCAAAGCCCCATCCAGCCTGGCCTTGAACACTTCCAGGGATGGGGCATCCAGGACTTCCCTGGGCAACCTGTTCCAGTGTCTCACTGCCCTCACATTAAAGAATTTCTCCCACATATCTAGTCTAGATCTCCCCTCTTTCAGTTTAAAACCACTGTCCTTCATCCTATTGCTACACTCCCTGACAAATTGTCCCTCCCCATCTGTCCTGTAGGCCCCTTTTAGGCATTGGAAGGCTGCTATAAGGTCTTGCTGAAGCCTTGTCTTCTCCAGACTGATAAACCCCAGCTCTCTCAGCCTGTCTGCATAGGAGAGGTGCTCCAGCCCTCTGATCGTCTTCGTGGCCCTCCTCTGGACCCACTCCAACAGGTCCATGCCCTTCTTATGTTGGTGGTGCTGATCTATCCTTCAGGTGCAGCCACAGCCCTCTATGATATAGGCAAGGTTGCCAATATGGCCACAGGTTTTTGCAGCCTCCAAGAGCCTATTGCCCTGGGGAACTTCTGTCTGCAGCTGTCCCTAGCGGCAGCATGGCAGACAGAAAAGCAAATGACACTTTAAAAGCTTTACAGCTAGGGCTAAACTTTTGTGCATTGCAATTTTAAACCGAATAATCTAGGTCTGTAAGTGAGCGTTTGGTCTGATTTTTAAGAGGGGCAAATTAAGATTTGCAAACCTTTGGCTGTATTCAGGTGCAAGCAGTTATACACCCAGAAAGGCAAATAATATCCCAACCAAGTCAGGGCAGGCTCTGTAGTAAAATGAACTACACTTTGATTATTGCTGCTGATGAAAATGCAACCTGGCTTGGTTTTAGCGAGGAGATGGAATCTTTAATACATTCTTACAGTCTTTTGCAATTACTGCTGCTTCTGCCAGGGTCAGGCAATTAAATCTGCAGCCCAGCCTTTGCTTTACTAAGCACTGTCACATTTTCTGGAGGCTCTGGGGAAAGGTGCCTGCAAAGAGGAATTCCAGGCTTCTATCAGTCATTCCTGCACAGAATTACTCTGCCCAGGGTCCTCCTGATTCTATGAAATTAAAAGCATTTATCCCACCCTTGATTTGTTGCCTGTGGACAGATGAGATCCCTGGCTCCAGCACGTTTCTGAGCTGCAACCTCGTAGTACATGAAATTATGGTATCATTAAAGAAAAGCTGATAGATATGAGCCCTGTCAGCTGCATTGTTTAGTCTGTTCTCCTGAAGTCGTTGTAGATTCACAGCTGAGATTTACACTTAGCTTCCCTTGTATTATCTATGGTAGCCTTAACTATCTGTCAACAGAAATTGCATGACCACAGTGGGGAAAAAAGGCCTAGTCTAGGACAGCAATATATCAGATACCTAGTAGTAGCAATCAACAGTAGTTGTTGTGCAATAACTAATGACTAATCAACTTGGCTGTGTTGTGCATTCCTGAATATGTTGTCACAGCCCCCACTTTCTGAGATGGACTATAAAACATCTATTTAGGATCATACTCAAGAAGGTTGTGTTTGCACCTTTCTTGTTCTCGTTATTGCTAGTGTCATTAGATGATATTCATTTGATGCCATTACTTGTGCTCGTTACAATCTTTGTGACTAGAATATGGTACAGTATCAGAATTTTAATGCCTCATATATTCTCTGAGAGATGATGGCAATAAATGCTACTGCTTTGACCTTCTCTGTGTTTTGTCATTTGATTCACTGGTCATCTCCATTCGTTCATCTCTATTTGTGCCCATATATAGGCTGAAGAGTCAGAGAAGAAAAACTACAGTTACCAACAGATAAGAATATTTACAGAATTGAATGTCTCCTATGTGTAAGCATATTAACAATTTATAGCTTTTTACCATCTGCATTAAGCATTAGTATTCTGCCTTATCCTTGAGACAGGGCTTGCTGTAAGCAGGCAGAACAGCAATGTATGGATCCTTTAGCATTACAGGAACACTGCAAATGAACCCAGCAACTATACACACTTGTGACAATATTTGGGGTGGGGAACAGAAAAAAAGGCCTTCTTTTTTGGTACTAGTTCCAAGGGTGACAGCTTAAAAGAATTTCTTGGGAGCTATATTTTGGGTAATGTGAATAATAGGTGTAGCAGTAACCAATTAACCCCTTCACTGCCATCTCTCCTCAAGCTTTATAGCTGTCACTCTATTACTGTACCTAGTCAAAAGGATGTAAACAGGTACTCAGAGTAGGGCTATCTAAGTGAAGAAGAGATGTTATGCACACAGCCAAACCTCAGCCACCAAACAAAGGAACCTATCTTAGGAGCCTGAATTGGATTCATCTCCCCACAGCTCCCTGGATAGTCTGGCCTGTTTTAGACATCACCTTAAGTTTTTCTTATAGTCAATAGGTAAATGGAATTCTTTCAGAGGAATATCTACATCACCTTAATTAGATATCTACTCTGGATTGTTGGCTGAACCTCTCTTATCCTTGCCTGTTGAGGGAGAGCAACCCTTCAATATTAGCTCCTAAACTGGGTGCTTAAAAATAGTCAGCATGATTGCCTCCCCTCCTCAACACACTTGACCTGGATGACCCTGGGTGGTGAAAATGGAGTGTTCTCATGTGCACCGTCCCTGCAATAGCAATTCCTGATTTGAGGGGGTGTTTCTTTCACAGGCTCACTACCTTGAGGGAGCTCACCTGATTTATAGCACAGACTGGGGTGTGGTGCTTTGAAACTGAATTGCTTGAGCTTGTCCATAAAGAACAAAAACATTTCAGTGGGAAGTGTGACAGAACCATTATTTTTTACCTATTTTATTTCACAAACATCTACTTTTCAACAGGCAGATTATGAAATAAGGCCACATTTTCTCTTGCACTGTGCTGTGCCTTGGTACAGGAGAAGGACTCTACAAGGGGGTTCATTCCTCCATGAAGCTCCAATGATTTCCAACACTCTATATAAAGTTACCATGAAAAAAAAAAAAAAACAAACAAAAAACCCACAACCTTTTTTTTACCTGTCACAACAATTGCCTCATCTATCTTTGGGCACAAATTTTTACAGGTCTCCACTACATCAAAAATGTATCAGCAGTAAACGATGGTCTAATTTAGCCTCATCACCCGTCACAGCTCTTCTGGGAACAGGCAAAGCAGGTAGCTGCCCAAAGCAGCAGCCTGCTGGAGGGAAGCAAAACACCTGTGACTGCTGCTAGCTTTGCGACTGATGGAGTATTGGAGAGCCAGACTGGCTGTTACTCTTCCTCCAGGGTCACTGTGAAGGGCTCTGGCTGGTGGATACTGTTGTCAGGCAACACAATGGATTGGTGGTCACCACCCCATAGTCCCAGCTCCGTGGCTGCAGGAACAGAGATCCCAGCTCCTCTGGACACCCTTCTCCCCCACTCCCCTCCTTCCTGCCTTCCTTTTCAGGTAGGGGATATGACCCAACTATCCTCCAGCCCCTGAGCTATGGGGTGGCAATGCTCCCTTATGAGAAGCCACAGCTTTAAAGAAAGCATTTAGAGATGGCCTATTTAGCAGCCCTCATATTATACTCAGCAGAATACCTGGTACAGAGGCAGTCAGAGCATCCCAGACACATACATCACCACGGTGCATTAGGCAACGCAATGGCTCAAAAGCTCACCACAGGTTTTGCTTGTCTGGTTTTTACCTCTGCAGTCAGGCAATGCAGGCTGTGGAGGTGGTTAATTGATGGCAGGCGGAAGCAGGGTGCACCGCAGAATCACTGCTGTGGTCTCCAACACCCCAAGATCTCTCCAGAGCACAAGGGAGCTCATCTGCAATTGTAACAGGCTGGCAAGGATGTGGGCTGGCTGGCACCAAAAGGGTTTAACTGCTGGACCTGAAGTAAAGTAAACTGTGGAGAGGGTGTAAGAACATGTGTAAGCAAAAACGATTGCTAAGAAGGGATAATTAGAGAAACTGCTCCTTCTCTCTAGAAGAGCAGCAGTGAAACCAAGGATTCAGCCGCATATTCTTTGCATCCACTGTAGGTTGATCCATATGACACAGATCCACAAACAGGGTAGGAAGGACCAGGCAGTAGGATACTCTGTGCAAGGAAATGCCTGGGGCCACAGGGGCAGATCAGTCCCAAAGCAATTTCAGGGTGACATGACAGGTCAAAGCACCAACATGGAGATAAACATGTTTTCACACTTGAGGATATTTACCAGTTATTGCCCAGAAAGAGATCTAGTTTAACATCCTTGTAAAGTAGCAAGAGCACAGCCAGCATTTACTTTCCATAAGGACATAATTATACCCTAATTGGGCCAATCCTAGGCAAAGTGGGCTTGACAGACATTTAAAACCATATGGGGACAGGAAAAAAGCAAGGGATACTCCCTCCATTCAGAGATGCAAAATCTGCTGTATCCAAGTAAAATAGATCAGATTAGGCATTTTTCTACTCTTTTGGGGTTTGGGGGTTTCTTTTAGGGTTTTGGTTTTTTAAAAAATATTCTGTTTGTCACAAGTGAACACCTGTGAGAACAGAAGTTTCCTTGTTTTACTGCAATGTCTCAAATTACAATATTTTATGTGTATGCTTTAACCAAATATCTTCTTTTTTAGAAAGAGCAAGCTGAGGTTCTTTTTCTCCATCCTGTTGGAAAGGAGATATTAAATGAGAAGGCATTTCAGTAATTTCTCTGGTGGTGTTTCATAATGTCGTGGTGCAAATTTATTCACATGTCAATAGCAATACTTAATATCCTATATAACTTAGATAACATACATAGTGTATCCCAGACATTATTCCACTTCTGAACAGCAGGTGGGGAGCTCTGAAGTCAGGTGGTTGTTTTGACTCACTATTTGGACGAAAACAAGGATGTGAGAGGTCCCCAAGCAAGCAGCAATCACTCCTGCTTCAGCTTCAGGTATGAGACTGGAGCACTTGACAAAAAAAAAAAAAAAAAACAAAAAAACAAAAAATCTCAGCTTTAATTCTGGGCAGTGGGTGAAGCCAAACAAGAGGACAGAATTTTGACCTTTCTTGCCTAGGAGGGGTTGGGTTGACTTGGCTGGCAGTCAGTGATCATTCAGCGTGGTAGAAGTAAACTTGAGTAACGTGCAGAAAGATTACTTGGGAATGACTATCTGTAAAAGCCTGAAAAGCAAGGTCAAACTCTCTTCACTGGTGTGAATCCAGAGCAGTTCTACTTGAAGAAAACTGAGTTATGCACTGATGTAAATGAGATCAGTCATAACTTGCTGTCAACACAGTCAAATTTTAAGTTGGTCAAAGAACAAAATCTTCCCTGGTGTATATTCGGAATTCATCTGATGACTGTAGACAGATTTAAATGGAAATATTTTCTCCAATAAGTCCAAGTAACTTCTCAGTGTGAGAAGGAAAAAGATTTTTACAGAGGGAACACCAAATCAGAAAAAATGTGGGCTTTTTTAAAAATCATGGAACAGCTCCTTTGCAGCCTGTTGAGTGGTGTATCACCTCCAGTGACTACATTTTAATTCACCAGTGACATACTGAATGCACCATGACTACAGCATCACTTATTTTAAAAGAGCTGGAACGCTGGACAGGATGGAGGAGAATTTTGTGCCAATGCTGGCTAGAATGAGAGCTGTCAAAAACCATCTTTTTATTCTGCCTTGATCTCATCCAAATACATCAACTCCATTTATTTCAGATTAAAGGCTGCAGCATTCTCATTAAACATTGGCATTAATACTGGAAATCCAATCTGCTGCCATGTCTGGCAGTGCCAACACGAGCTAATCATTTAATGCTTCTGTGGTCCTTTACTTCCAGCTTTTCCTTTTGAACTCCAGCAAGTTGGCATCTCAGCAGTCTTGTTCAAACCCAGGTGAAAACACAGCACAGGTACCTGCTGCCTGCCCCAAGAGTACTGAAATGCTATATAGCATTCATGATGCATCCCCACACCAGTTTGCCAATATTCCCCAGTTCTGCTAAGGGGGCTCATCAGTGGAGGTGAGAAGGTTATCTGGTTTTCAAATCCAGCTGATGCTGTAGGCAGGAGTATGGGTGATTACCACATCTACCAGCTGTCTTGAAAGCTAACACTGCTGGTGATGGTTGTCTCAAGTTGGCCCAGTTTTCCTACTGGAAGACACCAGTCTATAATGGAGGAACCCAAATGTTGCCTAGGCAAGATCCAGATGAAGCAGCGCTATTGTGGACATTATACATTGTGTCTGGTTTTCAAATAATATTGCCAAAGGCCATCCAGAAAATCTCACTCTCACTGTCCCAAGCATCTTATAAATGGTGCTTCAACATTACTAAGACCCTGCAATCTTGTGCTTTTTGTCAGAATCTCACCTCACTGCAACACTTTGAATCTCTTGATTAGCTCTTCTGACGGACATTGTGGCAATAACCCTTAAATACAAGCTTAGTAAAAGAATGTATTTACTGTACATACATCTGTTCTCAACACAGCAGTAGATAAGTGTACAGTTTCCAGCACAACAGAGTTTTTGAGCATGTCTCACGTATTTAGTCTGATCTCACCTATTCAGTGTGTCAGAGGTCTATGGGTATCTTAAGTTATCCTGTGTCATCCTTCTGCAGCTTTCTCTTCCATAATACGGTCCCCAGAAGCTCTTGCATAGATATTCACATTAGTTTTGTATTAGACAGTTACT
Source organism: Nycticryphes semicollaris (assembly GCA_013400055.1). Classification (NCBI taxonomy): domain Eukaryota; kingdom Metazoa; phylum Chordata; class Aves; order Charadriiformes; family Rostratulidae; genus Nycticryphes; species Nycticryphes semicollaris. The sequence goes on along the minus strand of VXBJ01002191.1, from coordinate 16,166 downwards.
AGAATAAAGTCCAGGAACAGCTGTAAGAACAAAAAGCTGACACCGGGGGTTTCCTTTTCAGCCAAATGCGCAAACTACAGAGTCATTCTTGCACCTCTTCTCTCTTAACTTGACTTAGTGATTCTTGAATACTTCTTGGGACATGTACTCATCCCCAAGGAGATGTATATTGTGAGTGCTGGCACTAAGCTCAGTTAGAAACCTGGTAGAATAAATCATACTGATAGTAGAAGACAAGTTGTGGATTTGAATCTGTTCAAACAAAAATTGAACCTAGGTCTGTCATTTCCTGAGGAGTGCTCTAGCTCCTACCTAAACCACTTACAAATTAAGTAATAATATAAAAAAAAGAAACAACCTTATCCCAAAACCCATAAGACCTACATCTGAGACTTTGGAAGACAAGGCCTGCATTTGGGATTTTATAGAAAATGCCTGGGGCTATTTTCAGCTTAGAATGCTTATTTTAGTGTCTTCTCAAATAACAGTGAAGACAGCAATGAGCAACTTGGAGGGGTTGTTGTCAGACTATGATGCCCCTTTCGGTCAATTTGAAAACAAATTGTACTGCCTAAATTAAGTGTCTGTAAGAAACGACCTACTTAGCAGGCAATGTAGAGGCTACCTACAATAACACGACATGGCGTGGTATACTCTTTGCCCATTCTGCTTCTTGCACCTCTTGTGCCCTGGTTGTCTTTGCAGGGAAAGTAGGTCATGTAGGGCTTGGGAAGACAACATATTCCCAGTTTTTCCTCCAAAATTGAACCAGAATCTGATTAGGGTACCTAAAACCTAGGAACTAGCAATTTTTTCCTCTGTTGCAGAAATGAAACCTTCAACTATCTTGTCTACTTATATTCATAGGTTATTTAGCAAGGGAGGCTGGTCTGCGTAGCTCATCAGAATTAATTACAGACACACATACACAGAATCACAGAATTGTTACAGTTGGAAAGGTCCTCTGAGATCACCAAGTCCACAAAACCACAACTTACTCCCTACAATCTTGGCCACTAGAGCATGCCCTGAAGTGCCACATCTACTTGTTTCTTAAATACCTCCACGGATGGTGACTTAACCACCTGGGCAGACTGTTCCAGTACCTGACCATTCTTTCAGTAAAGTAATTCTTCCTAACCCTCCCCTGCTGCAACTTCAGACCATGTCCTCTGGTCCTGTCATTATTCACTAGGGAGAAGAGGCCAACACCCCACCTCTCTACAACCTCCTTTCAGGTAGTTGTAGAGGGCAATGAGATCTCCCCTCAGCCTCCTCCAAACTAAACATGTCCAGTTCCCTCGCCCATTCCTACAGTTAGGTCACTGCAGTTGTTAGTCTCTATATAGCCCCTAGGTTCTAGGCTGAGGGGCAATATACAACCCTCTCAGAAAATACAGATTTCTACAGGAGATATAGAATTTGCATTTTTCCATTTATTAGCCTCCATGTTCTTCACTGCATGAAACACTGCGACACCAAAATCACACTTTCATGATTGATTTGGGTTATCAGGGAATGTGTTGGAAAGGAGACCAAGTGCCCGTCGTGGCAGGTCTAGTAGATTTGATAATAATTGGGGTGGGTTTTGCAACAGAGGTTGAGAGCATCTTGTGGCTGCTGTGGGATGTGCCTACAAGGCATGATTAGGTGTGTTATGGCCTGTGGGCGTGACTGTAATTGTTCACAGCTGCATGCATAATGAAGACCAGCCTTGGGTAGGCTTAGTTTCTTGCTCATCCCTTTCTGCCAGAATTTCTTATTTTTTTATTTTTTTTTCAGTTCTGGCAACTCTTCCTGCTTGTGAGAACAAGAAAAGGGGCTCAGAGCACTTCTCAACTGCTCTCAAGAGCAGGAGGTGAAAGCTCTACACCCAAGGGAAGGTCACTGATCTCTGCTGAATAGCTCCTTGACTGCAGGAGAGCCCTAACAGGAGGTGGGATAGGATTTGAGTGATGTCCATGCCTCCTCTCCTGGGCCAGCAGAGAAACAGAAAACCACAGCTATGGTTACTCTGGAACCCAGGAAGACTATGCCCTTTTGGCTTAACTGTCACCTAGTGTCCTCAAGTGACTTCATGGATATGCACCATCCTCTATCTGGAAAGACAACTTGAAGCATAAAGGCTAGAGCTGAGCATTCCCCAAATGCTCAGGCTTCAGTCTCTCTGAGAAGACCATATAGCATATTGCCAGCTTAGGCAAACACTTATCACAGTTAGTACATGGTCTGGAAACCTTTTCTTCTAGGACTGGTTTGGCAGGCACAACCTCCCAGCACCAAATGGTCCTCCCCTCATAATAATTGCCAGCTTTCTCTACTCATTTTCCAACAAATGAACAACTTTGTATCCCATCATAATCCCCACCTACAATCTATTCCCCGCAGTCCCCCCAGCCCCTGCGTCACATCCCTACCTACCTTTGTGCAGCACATGTCATCTGCTCCTCTGTGCAATGCCTTTCTGGGTGAGGAGAAGGATCCCCACATAAAGATCATTAGGAGACATCTTTGAAAACTTAGGCAATGTATTGGTATTTTTCAACACAGAAAAAACAAAGAATGGCAGCATGTCCTCACCTGACACTTTAAGAATTTGAGGAATCTCAGAAATGTTGGTCAAAAGGGACATCTGGAGGTCATCTAGTCGAAGCCCCTGTTTGCAGGACTGCTGATCAAGTCAGCTGTGACTACTGGTCTACCTCCCTATAGTCTGCATTAAGCTCAAGCTTAAACTTTTTATTTTCTCCTTCATAACTTCAACTTTTCTAATGCAACTGCCCCCATTGCCACTGTATATTCTCCAGGCTTCTGCTGCTTCTGAGCTCCTTCTGCAGTTTCTTTTATGTTGTCCTGCCACTATCAGCTCTTTTTCCTAGGAAAAGTCAGGACTGCTTTTGAACTGATGCACATCTTTGTTCCTTGAAAAACAAAGCATGCTGTTTCCTGTGCCCTTACAGACCACAGAACACTGCAAGCATATGCTCAGAGCATATCCTCTGAATCTTTGGTGAAAGCTTTTCTGAATAGACATACGTGACTTAATGGAAACGTTCTTCCTTTTGTTCTGCTTTCTTTAATAAGCAGGGTTAAACAAAGGAAAAAAACAAACAAACAAACAAAAAAACCCACCCAAAACCCCAGCAGTTGGTTATAGGTTGCCCCGAACCTTAGAGACTATGTACAAAGATTCCTCCTCAGTACTTCTTAAACAGTTTAGAGAGACTATAAAGACATGAATAACATATTAACCACTACTCAGACTGATTCTGCTTCAGGGAAATCGCTGGGAATACAAGCAGCAGAAAACACATCTATATTACCTCTGAAACTCAATTTAGACAATTTTAGCATCTCTGCCTAATTGCTCAACACATTCTCCCCTCTTGCAGTGGAACAGGGATTCCTCCTGGAACAGATGGATGTTGCTTGCTGTTCCCTGTCTAACTTCCCTCCTATGAAATCCAGGTTTTACAATCATTAGCCTCCTGGCTGAGGCCACCTGTACAAAGGATTGTCAAAACCGTCTTCCTTCACAGCAGAGAGTTTTGCTGCCCTTGGGTAGTCCATCACATCCAGTTGTTCAGTTTTACATTGGAGGGATCCCAAGAATATTCAGTTTCCTGAGCAGCCACTACACCATGCCACCTCAAACTAAGCCTGGGTTTTTAACATGGCTTCAAAAGGGAGATTCCCTCTTATAAGTAATAGGATGCAAAAGAGAGGAGGATTTCAGGTGCAATGTCCTAACTGGACAGCCTGTGAGCTCTTCTGGGATGATTTTTCTCATAAAGTGTTGCAGCATCCAGTGTGCCTGAACAAGATCCTTGGTCCCACCATCAGCATACTGATAGGAGAACTGAAAATAAACATTTGGCGGATGAGCAGCAGGCTTTTGACCACAAAAATTACTCTACTTAAAACTAACCAAATTTTTATTGAAAGAGTGCTTCTGATTGATAAGGTATCTTTATTAACTCCTTTAATAAGGAATGGGTTTGGACTACACAGCTGAGCTGAGCTGAGTTGGCCTGTTGGCTGCTTGTCCTTGAAAGGAGCAGTGCAGCTCTCTCATCTCTCTTCTGCTTTCTTATTTTTGTCCCTCGTAATGACTGCTTAACCTGTTCCTTCCTTATATTGACCCTAGTTCTCCTTTGACTGCATGCTGAGCAAGTTCAGCTCACTGATCTAGTTGAAAACTAATTCAACAGAAAAAAACCCAAACAATAAAACACCAAAACCAAGCACAGTATTCTGACCATTTTCAAGTTCAATAGACTCACTACAGGGTCAGAAGAGGGTGAGAGCCACATCAACAGAAAGGAAGTATAGCAAAACTGGAAGGAAACACAGAGGGAGAGATGCTAAGGGAAGGGGAAAAGGGGAGCAAGACAATCCCTTTAGCTTGCAGTGAGACGTTAGGTTGGTTCAGCTGCTTCATTTAATATCACCAACTCAGTTACAGCTTTTAACCCCCAAGCAGGCTTTGTACAATGTTACTATATGCAGTTATCAAATTGCTTAATTACCATTATAATGTAAACCAAAGCTTGTTAACCTGAGCTAGTAAACCTATATTAAATTTGCATTTTCTTTCATCTTTTCTGCTGTTTCTGCTGTGTGGTTATATCCTCAAAACTTCTCCATAGGCCTCTTAGGAAGAAAACATTACTAACTCTGGAGATCCCTGTGAAGACCCAATAGAGCTATTTGAGAAGGAGGCTCTGGATCCCACCAGGCCATTGCTAGTCCCAGTATCAAAGCAGCTCACAGATCTGCCCAGGAAGGAAGACCTGAAAATCCAGGCACAGTCGAAGGTTGTTTTAAGTTTATTCTTTTCATCTGCAAATTAAACCTAGACACATTTTTCACCAGCCTTCTTCAAGAAATACTAACATGCTCAGGGTCCTCTTCTGGTGGTTGTTTTCCCTGATACCATAACAGACGGCATTAGGCTGTTGATTGCATACACAGGACATAAACTCTGCGTTGGTCCTGTGTACCACAGTGACATCAGCGAGCCAAGCTACTAGTATAGCTACTTAGTCTAACATAATTCATTAAAGCTATAATGTTTCTAGTACTTGGGTGAATTTATTTAAGTATACACAGCATTGCTGATGTTCCATCCTGAATAATGAGTACTGCAATCTCATAAATAAGTGCTCATTCTGATAAATAAGAATGACAAGAAACACTTTTCTCTCTTGGGACTGGAAACATTTTCATTGCATTTTTCCAGCATTCTGGCAGTAGAAAGCTAGTATTAACCGCTGGCAAAGACTTCTGAGAAAAACCTATGTACAAAATTTTCATCCAATACATTCACAGGCCACGTACAGGGAACAAAAAAAAGAAAAAAAAAAAGGAAAGAAAATAAAAGAAAAATAGGGTGGAAAATGATCACTTAGTCTTTTATGGCATCACACACATTCCCTGAAATTCTTCAGTGCCTCCCATTCCTATTGAAGTAATACAAAGACTTTAAACATCATTAAATGATACTGCTGTAAAAGTGTGCAAATTATTCCTTGTATCTTCTTGTCTGATCCCAAAATGTGCATCTGCATAAGTACTTTTAGGTAAAAGGAAGTGGCAAAACCAACGACAATTTTATTTTCTTTTGGTTTGAAGTTTTTATTTATTTTCTCTGTTGTATGATAGCCCAATTTGGATATAAACAGCTACATGCCACTTGCCATACACAGCTGTGTTTACATTAGCAGACAACTGATTCTCTGTTCTCTTACTGAGTTTCTTGCATACAACATATCTATGAATTTGTCTCCCAGGGGAACGGAGCCACAAATCTCAAAACCTGAAAGCTGCAAGTCAGAAGAAAAGGGCTAGGAGCAGAACGGCCACCTCACAGAATGGAGAGGACTAATCCTCTCTGATTGAGTCTGGATTTGCTTTCAGGGAGTGTACTACTAGTAAATGGCTTTAGAAGCCAGAATATTCACTGAGGTGACCCTCTGTGTAAGAAAATACTGAAAGAAAGTGAATTTTCAGACACCAAAATTATGCCTTGAATGCTTGATACTTGACAAGATGTTCTTTTAAGCTAGGGAACAGAGGCAATGCTGCTGGACCTGCGTGAACAACTGTGGTGAAGCAACATTCCTCAGGTTTCAAAGATTAAGTCCTTTCAGCAAACTCATCTTAAAGAATCTCTAGACCAGTAATGGTGGAGATTTGCACTGGAATGATTTTATCTTTAAACTGTTACAATTAAGCCAGGGAAAACTATTTTTATAGCTATCTCCCAAAATAGAAAATGCCGGTACATGCCTTTGTGTTTACTTAAATTACAGCTGTGTAGCTGTATATATATATATACAGCTGGATAGCTGTATAAAAATAGTAGGCTGGATACCCATGAAAGCAAACCTGAATGAACAGACATAGCTGATCACATGTTCAGAAATCATTTGGACAGAATGTTTCCCTGGAGAGAGCTGTGATTATCAGAAAATGGAGGAATGCATCCTTTTTTTTTTTTTCCTGAGCAAAACATTAGCATTTAAGCATTTTTGAGTGGAGGAAATGCAGAAGTGTTTCCTGCACAAACAGGGAGCAAAATGTTCACTGTTTCTCTCACTGTCTCCCAGTTCCCTTGATAGTGAATGGTCCTAAATGGCTCTTAAAAAAGGATATTTGAGCCAGACATCTTGAAGAGACATCTGACACAGTAGGATGAATCCCCTTCCTAAGGTACCTTTCTGTCTCCATTTAACCACCAGGGAAACTTGCACAACCAGCTTAGCTTAGGTGTCTTAACGGTCAGTTAGTAAATCAATGCCAAAGTCTCTGGGATTTTTAAGAATCAATAATAATTAAATTCTGCATTTTTCATCTCACTGAGAAATATTACTGACTTGGTCTACATTTCCCATTGCCATGACCCTGAAGAAAGATCCTAAAGCCTTTGTTTAGTATTTACCGTATCCATGTTTCAGTGAGTTCATTCCAAAATATCATTTAACAATATACCTAGATATTTGCTTATAACAAAAAAAGAAAAAAAAAAAAAAGAAAAAAAGAATCCCCCCAAAACAGTGAAAAACACATGGATTTTCTTGATCAGTTTTATTCAGGTTTTCCAAGGCTAGCTGAAAACAATCTGTCAAAATCAAAAATTAAGACCTTTTTTTTTTTCGCCTGAAAGGGGAAGGCTTTCCCACAAATAATATTTATTTTTCTTTGGAAAAGTATGAGCCTAAGAATGAAAGCTTGGCATGAAGAGTTGGTCAAGAATCCAGTATTTCAGGGTGTGTGTAAGTAGTGTGCCTCAGCAGCCCTGCAGAACAGATGCCACATATCCATTTCCAGGGTATCCAGGTACACTTTACATTTCCTGAAATAAGCCTGTGGCCACACAATCCCTCATGACTTTCTTGAACCATTTTCCTCTCTAAAATGAGACACCATGGGAAATATGACCCAGTGCAAAGAAAAAATGAATTGAGTGTATATGGCCACTGAACCCCAGCTCACATAAATCATCACTGTAACATTTAACAATGCTTTTTTTTTTTTCCTGTTGGTTGAAATATTTGAGACATTCATTTCTTTGAAAATCCAAGATTTTTCATGTGACACAGAAAGCTATTTTCCCACTGCTAGCAACTTTTATCCAGTTACCTGTATTGCAGTTTTATTCCAACTTACTTAATCATTTCTAGGTGCCAACTTTGCTCTTTTACTCATGCTATAAATGACTTTGCAGGCACTTGCCTCCTGGAACCATGTAAAAATGTCAGCATTTAGCTTTTATGTATGAAAAAGGAACTTTCTGAATCATGTATTATTGGAGGAAAATGTGAAATCAAGATCTGATTCAGATCAGAACAGCCTGAAAGACAGAAGAGGAAGTTTTATAAAACTCTAGAAAGTGATGGAAAAATGCTGGCTCACTATGTATTACTGCATTTTCTTCAGTGGAATTTCTAACCAAGCACAACATTTCAGTATTAGCCTAAGGTAGCTAAAAATTAATTTTATCAGTGGAAACCAAAAAAGTTACCCACATGAGTAATGACCCATTTCTGGGGCTATTGGAGAAGAGAAGTCAAATCCTGTGGTGGGTACTTTACTAATGGGTATAACATTCCCTTTTTAAAAAAGACAGTTCTCAGATTGTTGGGTGATTAATGACATCTGTGAAAAGTGTTTTTCTAATTAGTAACTAAAATTAGACCAGGGTGCCTCAGATGTTCTGCAGCATGCCTGCTGCATAAAAATATCCCTTTAAATGATGGCTTTGTCCCAGGCCTATTTGTGCTGTGAAAATCAAGTAAGAATAAAACTGTTCTGGCAGGTGTTTTTGTTTCATGACGAAGAGTTGATAGCCTTGTGGACTGAAATATTTTTTTATGGTCTCATAACTCATTCAACCCTAAGCTGCAGGATGACTTTGTGGTTGTGCACATACAGAAAAAAGGCAGATGAATTCGTGCAATGCCCTTGCTTCACCAATTCTGCAATTAAACCACATGCTGTTGAGAAACAGGAACACTCTGAAATTAGTAGACCCACCTGCAAAAGCTCTCAGCGCTGCGCTACACAGTCAGCACCTCAGACAGTATCAGGGATCTGAAGGAACACACATTAAATATGACATTTGAAAGTAATACAATCCATTACAGCAGACAGTGCTGGCTATGGAGAATTCTTGACAGAGAATGAAGTGATCAAAGGTGCTTTGATATATCTAATTTTGGCTTGCACAGTTGAGTTCTTCTATAGCTGAGAAAGTTGATGAGAATAGTGGTCTCTTTTGTGTCTTCCTAAGGGAGGGATCAACAAATAGCAATAGCTTACGCAGGTGACACGGTGGTGCAGTGTTTCTTTTTCCCTCTGTTCCTATCTCAAATTAAATGAAAGAACAAACAGTTGCACATGGGGAAATAAATATAATTTAACGTCCTTTTATTGGTTCTAAATACTGAATTTTTCTAGGAATTGTGATAGAATTAGTATTATCTTGCAAATGTTAACCCTTCAGCAGAGTAATTGCCAGTACGTATTTCCGTAGACTATGCAGTTTTTCTATTTGCTACCAGGGAAATGTGTGCCATTCTGTATCTCACGGCACAGGTGTGCTTAGCTGAGAAGGGAAAGGATTTTTACATCAATAAGAAGTAATTTATGTATGTGTTACATTTGCAGCGTTTCTGTGAAGCATCGTAACAGAGTTATATTGTCTCTGCCAACTACACAGGGTAGTAATAAATCAAAACTATTATAAGAATGTTTCTTACAAAATATGTAATGGAATTAGGACCTAAATTGGTATGAGACATGGATGTTTAAAAGCAACAGTTGAAATTTAAAATCGCAATGAAAAAACAAGCCATTTTCTACTACACAAAGACCTAGTGCCTAATATTCTACTGATGTTTAATAACTTAAATGTCTATAGTAACTTCCATCACTCAGCCCTAGACATTTGCAACTTAAACAGCACATTTGAAACCTTATTACCCACCACAGGAACGATCACTATAAGGATATGGGGTACGGCAGCCACATCAGCCCAGATTTCCTGAGAAAATTTTGGAAAAATCTTTGAAATAATTTCAAGTATTCCAAATACTAACCAGATTTTTTTTTTCTCCATGACTTTTAGTCTGTTCTTCACAGTGATAGAAGAGATAACTGGTGATGCTATTAATAACTGTTCAGATGTATAGTACCATGGGTGTGCAAACTAGTTGGTTACCCCTGGATCTATCAACAGGACCCTGAAGCCATCCCAGGGACAGGGACAGAGGGAGAGCCAAAACAAGGCAAGGCTTGGGGAGTCACAGGGAAGGGCTCTTGGCTGCAGCCCACACAGTTCACATCCCAGGCTCTGTGGCCAGTCCTCTCTTCCAAAATACTTTACTGAGGAAACTGGGGTTGTGAGAGAGTCCTGTAAGGGCAGAAAGCCAGAAATAAAAATTTTACAGACATTTCTTGGCTCTGCTCCTGTGTCCTATCTCCTTCCCTGAGCTAACTTCAGACAAACCTGCTTTGTGCAGATGAAGAGTTGTTTTTCTGGGACCTGGGTTGGTGGAGACCTAGACCTCTGACTGTGAAGTGGGACTGCTATTCTGTGAAAGTATATTCACCCAGCCAGCTGTTTTCCATTATGAGGTTCTTTTGTGGTTTTGGTTTATTTTTTTTTTTTTGGAGGGGTGGCTTTTTGTTGTTGTTGTTGTTTTTTGGTTTGGGGTTTTTTTTTGTGAAGAGCCAAAAATTAAATAGAAAGCTGGGAGAGCATCAGATACTGCCTTTCTGGTACTTTTTGGTCTTTTTCCTTAAGACATGACTGAATAAGGATGACTGACGACTGAATCAAGGAGTAATTTTTACCAGCTGAATTCCTTCTGGAAAAGGTTTCAGAGTCAGAGACAGTCTTCTGAACAACAGTATCACCATCTAATTCAATGCTATTCCCCACTGTACTTCAGACCTTCAATGTGCTTTTACTGTTTGACTCCTACATTTTCTGTCTCAAACCTCTCTCATGCTACAAGCTTGCTAGCACAATTTGGGTGAAAGATTGTTTTCATTTAGCCCATACCCTATTCTGCCCTTATTCCACCTCTCCAGAAAACTCTTTTGATTTGTTTCCCCTTTCCACTTCACTTGACCATTTCGGTTTCTCCCCAGGATGCTGCCAGTCTTCAGCTCTTCAGATCCTAGAAACTGTTGCCGTTCACAGCCTGCACCTCAGTCTTCCTCCACCCTGAGCAATAAGGAGCTTTCTGAGGCTGTAGCTTTTCTGTCAGGAGAGCAACATGTATAGCTTTCTCTGACTGAAAGCAGCGTGAGAGATTTCTGTGAGTTTCTTGTCAGAGGGTCAGGGACTGTGGACCACTGGGGTGTAGATTCAGTTTCTAATGGTGTAACTCCTTTGGCTTCAGCAAAGACTGTGAAAGGCCCTGCATGAAAAATTACAAGCCATTGCATCCATTAACTTGGGAAGTATCTGTTTTATATTCAGAATGAAAGATTAATTGTAAAAATGTATGGGGATATGGCTAAATACACTCAGACCTCAAGCACACACAGCTTTTCTTGTTAGGTATGCCCTTCCCTATCTCCACACATCCAGAAGTGTTTCTTTCCGGATGGATTTGGGAAGGCAGGGAGGAGGCAGGAGAGGAAGAGGAAATTAATCTTCTCTGCCAGCTTAGGACCCTCTCATGACAGAAGTGTTGTTAACAGTTTAATGTTCAGGTTTAGTGTACTTGATGAGGAGGCTGCTTCTCAGTGGGAAAGGCCAAGTGACAGCCTGAAAGCTAGGAGGGTTGTGGTGGGTTGACCTTGGATGGCTGACAGGTATCCACCAAACCACTCTGTTACTCCCCCTCCTCAGCTGGGCAGAGGGGAGAAAATACAACATGGGCTGAGATAAGGACAGGTTGATCGCGTACTACTTACTGTCACGAGCAAAACAGACTCAGTTTGGGGAAATTAACTCAATTTATTGCCAATCAAATAGAACAAGACAATGAGAAATAAGAACAAATCTAAATACACCTTTCTGCCCACCTCTCCCTTCTTTCCAGGCTCTGTTTCACTCCCAACTCTTCTACCTCCTCCTCATGAGAGGTGCAAGGGTATGAGGGAATAGGGGTTGTGTTCTGTTCATAATGCATTGATTCTGCTACTCCTTCCTCCCCGTGGTCTTTCCCTGCTCAAATGTGAGGTCCCACCCACATAAGACAGTCCTTCACAAACTTCTCCAGCATGAGTCTTCATTATGGACTGCTACAGCATATGTCCTTTACACAGCACGCAGTCCTTCAGGAACGGACTGCTCCAGCATGGGACCCCCATGGGGTCACAGATCTTGCCTGAAAACTCACTCAAATGGGCTCAACACAGGCTGCAGATTTCATCAGTGCACATCCATTTGCTCTGGCATGGCATCCTCCGTGGGCTGCAAGTGGACAACCTGCCTCACCATGGTCTTCACCATTGGTTGCAGGGGAATGTCCACTCTGGCACCTGGAGAACCTTCCCTGTAAGGTCTTCATTGACCTTGATGTCTGCAGAGTTATGTCTCACATTTTCTCACTCCTCTCTCCAAACATTTTTTACTCTTTCTTAAATATGTTATGACATACAAGGTGCTACCAACATGGCTGATTGGCTTAGCTTTAGTTAGCTGTAGGTCCATCTTGGAGCCAGCTGGAACTGATTCAGTCCAACATGGGCAGCTTACAGCATCTTTTCACAGAAGCCACCCCTGCAGCCCCCCACTACCAAAACCTTGCCACGTAAACCCAATACAACTGGACAACCATGCCGGGATACACTGTCACAACACTAATGTGAGGGAAATCCTTCATAGTGGTCCTTACACATTACAAGATATGCTTGTTCAAAAATGGAGGCAAAGGCAGCTGAGGAAGCTGACTACCAGCTTTGTAGTCTCTGACAAGACAGAAGATGGAGTTGTTCCCTTTTTTCAGTAAAAAAAAATAGCTGATACCCAAAAAAGTCACGGAGACCTTAATTAGGAGACAACAAATCCTACTCTCTAAATTGCAGACTCCAGAGCTGAATGTTAAATCACCAAATCATCTATTGAAAAAGTGGAATTGTGGAGAACTGCTTTGCACCAGGAGCTGTTGATGTGTAATGAACCCAGTAAGAAAGGCTACTAGACTCTGTAAAGTAGAATTTAAATGCTGTTTATTAGGCTAACAGTATATAGACGTAATCACCAATGCCGAGTGGGAGCTGCCAATGGGCTCCTCTGTTGCCATCACCTGGCTGAGCATTCCCGGTGCTGAGGGAGATACTGGGCATGGCATAGGCCTGAAGGTGATGCTGTACGTGCTGCAGAGCACAACACAGACCTGGGTCCGTACAGGTTCACTGCTATGTGTATCACTGACTCCTCGATATACAATCGTCTTCCGGTCAACAAAACTACATTCCCCACCTTGATCCACATACAGTTAACCTTTCTTAAAAATATTAGAAGTTATAGATTATATTGGCTACAAGAGAAATTCTTATATAAAAAGTGATTCTGTGAAGAATGATAATACGAGAAAAAGGACAAGTAAAACAAATGCTAGTTGAAAGACTAAGTCCAGAACAGCAACAATACTATGGCTAGGGCCCCCAAACATGCCCTGCCGTTGGATTCCACCCCTCATCCCATCCCCTGTAAGACACCGATGGTGCAAATTTCACCACACAGTCCAGTTGCTTGTGTGATGGAGTCAACAAGGAGGTCTGGTGCAGCTGGAGCGTAGAGGTGTCCGGCACTTTGTGTCTGTTGATGTACAGTGAGTGACGGCAGTAGTGGGGGGCTTCACATAGAGGTTCTGCATGAGATAAGACAAAATCATTACTTTTAGTTACAACTCAGGAGTTTGGGTCTCTTCTAGTACCATTAATACAGCCTTTAGTTCTATATTCTGACCACCCTCTACCTTGCTTATCTGCATTAAAGACAGCAGCCATCTACCACCTCTCCCTCTAAATGTATTCGGCTGATCTGTCCGTGAACAAGGCACACTGTCTGCTCAGAGCTGAGACGTTCATCTGTTGGGGCTTCCTACCCCAGGCAGGGGTTAAGGGCTCCAGATAAGACTGAGTTGCATTTGATAGTCTTATTTGGGCTATTTTTTGATTTTGTGGGGACCTGGCTTTGCCTGCATGGAAATACAACAGTCCCATTTTACAGTGTGGGATTGTTGTGCTCCCCATGGATTAATTTTGCAGCCATGCTCTCTCATAGTGTTGATGACACTCCTCCATGCCTCTCCAACATCCTGCTCAGTAGGTGCAGTCACCAGGGTGTTGCCAGCTTAATGGGACATCCCATGCTTCGGGGACAGGCTTTCCCCCTTCAAGGGCTGTGCCACAGTCCCCTGACAAGTCATGAGGCTGTGCCCACCTCCATGAGGCACCATGAATGGCCCTCCCAGGAAATGGCAGACTGGACCTGGGACTTCCCAGCACTAGAGATGCCAAAGGAGGCTTTTGCCAAGTTCGTGACAGCAAGCTGGGTGCTCACCCCAGCCTCTGACCACTCTGGCAAGGTGACACTACCAGGAGAGACTGCAGCCCCAGGGGACAGCTGTGCTGCAAAGCCAGTAACCCACATTCCAACACCAGGACCCAGACCTTATTTATAGACCAAATAGGACTATTAGAGGCAAAAGTCTACACTGGAGACCCCCTGCTTCTGACAGCAGTTTAATAGTCAGAGAGGATCAGGGCTAAAGGAGGCAGCCAACAGATGCAGCCGTTTGTGCAGCAGTGTCTGGACTCTGCTTCTTTGAGACATTCCTGAGGAACCTGAGGGTGCCTGCTGCTGCCAGGTGAGGCTAAGAACAAGTTCTCAAGAACTTTTTTGCCTCAGTCTTCACTGCCAACCCCTCTCCTCACACCTCCCAAGTTGAAGGACCAGGCAAAACAGGGGCTATGAGGATAAAGAACCACCCACTGTAGGAGAAGATCATGTTTGAGACCACCTAAGAAACATGAAGGTATGTAAGTCCATGTGAGTTGATGAAATCCCGGCAGCCATCAGTGGATGCGTGCTGGTGTGTAGCTTGTGTGGCTGGGTGTGGGAGCTCTTCACCAACTTGCTCGGGACACCAGCTCACCTATTGGCGGTGTGCAAGAAAACAAACCTACCGTGGTCTCCACTAGACAGAGAGCTTGCTCCAAAATGACTGTGGCAACCCAGACGGAGGGCCTGTCCAGAGATGTGTCTGTTCAGGTCTCTGGCTGCAGTGAGTGCCTGAGCCTGCTGCTGCTGAGTGAAGGCAGCAGGGAGAATGCCTGTTCTCAGGTGGAAGTTCTGCTCACCTTGGTGGCTGAGCTCAAGGAGGAGGTGGAGAGACTAAGGAGCATCAGGGCATGTGAGCAGGAGATTGATTGTTGGAGTAACTCTCGCGTGTCAGAGGGAAGGGAGCCGGGGGGATGCCCCCCAGAGTGTGGTGAAATCCCTGCCCTGTCGCTGTCGGGCAGAGGTAGGGAACCATAAAGATGAGGAGGGTTGGAAGCGAGTTCCGGTTCGGTGTCGGGGGCAACCCCCTCCCCTACCTACCTCGCTTCCCCAGCTGCCCCTCCATAATAGGTTTGAGGCCCTGGATCTTGAAGGAGAGGTAAGTGAGGATGTGGTGGAAGGCCCATCTATCAGGTCAAATAGGAAGAGACAGTTGACACCATGACGGTGTCCAGTCCATACACGCTTGGCTACGAGACTGGTGCTACAGGCAGGGCTTTGGGTTCTTTGACAATGGCTGGTTTTATAAGACACCAGGCCTAACAGTAATATGTGGGAAAGGTTTGTCTCACAGGGACAAAAGGGTTCAGGGATGGGAATTAGTGGGGCTCATCCAGAGAGCTTTAAACTAGATTCAAAGGGGGATGGGGCTGTAGCTGGGCTTGCACCACTGGGGCAGTGCTCTCATACTGATGAAGACCGGGTGACCTCCCAATCCCCTAGGGTGAAATTGGCGTGCTCAGCTCGCTCCCTAAAATGCCTGTACACCAATGCACGCAGCATGGGGAATAAGCAGGAGGAATTAGAAATCCATGTCCGGGCAGAAGATTATGACCTAGTGGCAATTACAGAGACATGGTGGGACAGCTCACATGACTGGAATGTGGTCATGGATGGCTACATCCTTTTTAGGAAAGACAAGCCAGCAAGGCAAGGTGGTGGAGTTACTCTTTACGTGAGAGAGCAACTATAATGTATTGAGTACTGTCCAGGGGTGGATGAAAAGTGAGTTGAGAGTTTGTGGGTGAGAAATAAGGGGCAGGCTGGCACGGGTGATACTGTTGTGGGTCTCTATTACAGGCCACCGGATTAGGACAAGGCAGTTGATGAGGGCTTCTGCAAGGAAGCTGATAGCAGCCTCACAACAACAGGCCCTGGTTATTGTGGGGGATTTTAGCTACCCTGATATTTGCTGGAACACCTACTCAGCCAGCCATCCGCAGGGGACTCGGGTGTCATCTCAACTGACCCCAACACCCGCAAGGTATTAGTTGCTAGACACCCAGCCATGGTTAATACTCGTTCAAAGGTGGTTGCTTGAAAAGCTGTGGGCACCCAGAGAGAGGCCACATGCAAATGTGTGAGCATCCAGGCCTCTGGCTGCAAAGAATGCCGGAGCCTGGCACTTGCAATG
>VXBJ01002190.1:0-20863 GCA_013400055.1 Nycticryphes semicollaris | reverse complement strand
CTATGATTCTATGATTTTGGTATGTAAAGGAACTAGCCTTTCAATTACATTGCCAGAAGCAACTGGAGTCTGAGAAAATTCTGCGCACCATTATAGGAGTGAAAAAGCTAGCAATAACAACAACGGGATAAAACAGTTGGAGCCCTGTTACTGTTTTGCGTAGATTGATATAATGATGACACTGTCATGACATCTAGCTGATCTTCCAAATCCCTTTCAAAGCCACATGGAATAAAATGGCTGTATTACTGATCTGCCCAAGATTGTTTCTTACCACATCTTCTCCTCGCTCAAATGCAGGCACTTCTGCAGCACAATATTTTACTTTGAGAAGTTGTTGCGGTTTGCTTTAACAAATGCGCTGTGATAAATTTTGGTAAAAGGTAAGAGAGGCAGTAGCTTGGGTAGAGAGATTGCACTGAATTTGCAGCCTGTGGTGGTCCTTAGTTCATGACTCTTAGCCCTAGAGCCATCCCACAGAGGGACCACCTCAGTCACTTTATTCTTATCTTAAAGAGTCTCTGGGAAGGGTGGTTGCTAATCATGACCTTCATTCTGAAACTAAGAGTAGCTGCTTTGAAAAACAAGACCAGGGCTGTGGAGGATCTTAAGAAACAGGGTCCTGATCTTGTATAGGATGTTGGTGTTGAGAACTCTCTTGCAGCATGGGCTCGTACACTTGTACACTGCCACCTAGACCTTCCTAAACTTCGTGTACCAGAAATACATGCAGCTGCTGTTCAAGCCTTGATGTGACACAGGTGTCTCTGTCACAGGACAGAGATCAGACCATCAATGGGTCTGCCTTCCAGGCAATCACAGCTGTTCGAGGTTTTACATCTCAATCTACATCACAAGGTGACAAATATATTGGAGTGGCTAAGACAGGGTGTGGGCCTAGTCAGTTTGATCCCTCCCAACCTTGTATGGCAGAAGCTGAGGCACCAATCGGCCCTCAGCTTGGTGGTGGGAACGCTCAGCTTCCTGCTGCATCCTGGCAGAAACAAGTGATTGCAGGTGTGTCATTTCTGCCTCAGGAGATGGGACTGAGAGCTCAAGGTGGGCATTTCTCAGAGCTTGCCTCTTTTCACTCACCTCCTACGGGGAAGGACAAACAGGTGAAGCAGTTTTTGGGGAGAAAGAAGAAGGGATTCCTTCCACATATTTGTATTCACAATCAGGGTTATTTTGAGCATTTTGAGGCTGTTAGTGGGATAGTTGGTAGTTTTTGAAAGAAATTTTGAGACCAATAGTTATCAAAGGATGAAGAGGTTGATGTAAATGTGGCTTATTTAGGAGAAAAGTACTTGTCATCCTACAAAGAGTCTGTGGTGCCTTCCGTGATGAAACAATTTGCTCGGTGGCTGGGGGGAGACGTGAACATCATTGACCTTGATTTTGGCAAGGCATGGTCATCTGAAACTGTTGACAAGGTGGCAAGATACAAACTGGACAGGTGGGCCACAAGATAGTTGGACAACTGGCTAAACCGCTGAGCTAGTGTGTAGAACAAGAAGATAGTCAAAGATGGAGTTCTTTGGGGGTCAATACTGGGCCTGATACTATTCAATAGCTTTATAAAAATTTGGGAGGACAGGATTGAATGCACCCTCATCAAGTTTGCAGATGACAACAAATTGGGAGGAGGGAGATGCTGAAAGGAAGAGCCACCAGACAGACTGCAACTGGCAGGAAGATCGGGCTGGCAAGAAGTGCGTGAGGTACTAGCAAAGGTAACTTTTAAATCTTGCATCTGGGACAGAGTAATCCCGTGCAGCAGTGTGTGTGTGTGTCTGGGAGGTCCAACTATCAGGGATGCAGTCTTAATGTGCGCCAGCAGTGTGCCCTTACAGCAATGAGAGGAATCCTTGTCATGGGCCATATCTGCACAAGTACAGCTGGCAGGTGCTGGCTGGACTCCTTTCAGTGGTTCCCAGTGACAGGATGAGGGGCACTGGGCACAAGCTGGAACATAGGAAATTTCATTTAAATATGAGGAAAAACTTCTTAGGGGTGAGTGTGGCAGAGCCCTGGCAGAGGCTGCCCAGGGAGGGTGTGGAGTCCCCTTCTCTGGAGACCTTCAAGCCCTGCCTGGATGCAGTCCTGAGTGATGTGCTCTGGGCAATCCTGCTTTAGCAGGGGAGTTGGACTGCATGGTCTCTAGAGGTCCCTTCCAACTCTTACGATTCCTTGAGTCTGTGATTTCACTACATTTAGCACCCATTAGGCCACACCTGCCGTGCCATGCAGAGGTACCGAAGCTAGCTCTGGAGGACCTAACCTAAGCACTACAGCCTCTAAGCCTGGAAATAGAGGATAAATTTGACTAGAGGCAGTGTCACATCAATGCAGATTTATCACCAGCTACCTATTTAAAGCTAGCTTAGATATTTCTGCATAGCATTGCCTCCTGAATTGCACACATACCTCACACTCATGTGGTAACATGCATTTCTTCTTTTGCCAAAACCGTACAGAAAGACTGCATGAAATCTACCCTTTCACACCTAAAACAACATGTGCAGGTTGCTTCTGAACCTGAAACGAAAAAGTTCAGGGAAAAAATACTTAAAAAAAAAAAAAAAAGCATAATAAAATACAATGCTGGAACCTCTCACCAGATTAATCAACTTCTTCCTAACCTAGAGAAGATCTCTTCCACACAGCTGAAATGAAGTTCAAGCGAGGATAATATTAGGTGTGGGAAGGGAATGAGCTCAGATGCCCGATAACTTGACTAAGGGAAACTGAATCTGCAAATAAAGTGGAGATGTCTTTTGATACAGAATTCATTATTTTATTGTCAGCTCACTGAACAGAGTGAAATCTTTCTTCTTAAGAGAAATTAAAGGGAAAAGAGTTTTAGCCGAAGTAAGAGGCATAAGGAAAATCTGGAGTGGGTACTCAATCAACATTGCTTTATCTGCACCTTTCAAGTGTCCTTGCTCACCGTACTTGGCAGTGAATGGTGAGATCTCTCACCGTGAGGGCTGTGGAAATTATTGCATCGCTTTCAGTGATGATCCTGGTATGATGATGCAGAGAGAAAAGAAAGCTAGCAATGGGAATCTCTCCTCAGTGAGTGCTCAAGGCCAGGCTGGATGGGGCTTTGAGAAAATTGGTCTAGTGGAAGATGTCCCCTGCCTGTGGCGGGGGGGATTGGAAGTAGATGAGGTCCCTTCCTACCTAAACCATGCTACGATTTCCACTTCAGTAGCACAAGGAAAGACATTAACTTTGTGCTTTATTTTCTTAATCTCCCCTAATTCTTATCATCACTGATTTCACCAGGAAATCTGTTTCGGGGATATGTCTTCTGTGAAGACGTATTACGAGTTAGTGCTTAACGTGCTAACCTGAGAACCAGAGCAGTCAGGCTGAAGAGGCTTGTTGCTGTGGCCAGTCCAACAAACCCTGTTGAGAAGCTAAAGGGCATGCCAGTGCCCTATTGGTGTGGCTATTTCGCTGTGGGATCAGAGCTCCTATCTGCACAGGGTACCTCCTGCACCACACACTGTTGTAGTGACTTATGTTGGTGCTGTTTTGGGCTTCTCCTCACCATCTTCCACTGGCTCCAGGTGGATTTTACTAATTGTTTGGTGGTTTTTTTTTTCCTGTGTACATCTAACATGTAGGGCTCATACTATTGTTTGGAATGTCCTGTCAGCCTGCCTTCATGAGCTAAGAAGAGCTCATAAGAGCTTTACTTAATAATAAAGTATTTGGTCCTTATGCTCTCCAGTGATCAGCAAGATGTACAGGACATCAAATAACCTGGATGAAATTAAAAGAAGGAAGTTCAACAGGGAAGCTAATTGCTAGCTTATTGTTTTCAATTCTAGATTTTATAGAGAGGTCTAAAGACCAACCGAGAATAGGGGCCCAGTGATATGGTTTCCCATGCAATAGCACAGGGCACTCCAAACCAAAATAAGCAGATTTGGACTGGCCAAACAGCATTATGGCCACAAGCAACATGGTCCAAAATTTTCTGGGCCTGTGTCAACAAACTGGGGAGAGAGGCTAAGAGAAAGCAAGTTAGGATGGTGGGATAAAGGGAAGGTGTGGGTACTCTTCCCTCAGCAGAACAGCAGCACTTACCATAGGTGTTTCTACAGCTGCTCCTGGCTGGACTCTCTACCTGCATCCTTAAACATTGCATCTGAACTTCAAATAGACAAAAGTCTTTAAAAACAATGCATTGATAATGAGCTTATTCCTAACACAATTAGCAAATTCCTAACACACTTTGGCAAATGTACTGAAGATCTTAGTTTAACACAAATGCTTATCGTTGGCCCAGAACAGAAACCTCCAGGTTTAACAGCAAAAGGAAGTGTTTCAGCCCAAACAATTTAATGTAAAAGAGTG
The DNA here is from genome assembly GCA_013400055.1 of Nycticryphes semicollaris. Lineage (NCBI taxonomy): Eukaryota > Metazoa > Chordata > Aves > Charadriiformes > Rostratulidae > Nycticryphes > Nycticryphes semicollaris. The sequence goes on along the minus strand of VXBJ01002190.1, from coordinate 16,492 downwards.
CTTGCATTCACACGGCACCTCCTTCTCTTATGCAGTCCCTAGCTGTGCTGATCAGGAAGGCTCTTACAAATCAACGTTCTTTATGAACGCAGTGTGGAACAATTCCCTTGCAGTAAATTCCTCATTTCTGGAAGAGTTAGGAGTTACACTGAATTCTCATCTAACCCAACTGTAGCAGCAAAGTGAAATACAATTTCTTTGTGCCTATGCTGAGGTAGGGAAGCATTATCAATCCAGCCATACTGCTACTGAGCTTTGCTTTCTGTGCTGTTCCTAGGCAGGCACTCTTAAACTAATGCAGGGAGGTTTGTTCCTTTGCCAATACAGATGATGCATTTTAGCATACTAAATTTCATAAAGAGTTGTATATGTATGTTTGGCACCAAAGCGTTCTTTAGTAAAAAGATTTTTTCCCCCACATCTGTTGATAAGAGTTTGTATCACCACTGCTGTCAGAAAGCAAATGAAACACACAACCTAAGAATAAAACAGTATTAACAATTGCAGTAAGCATTTTGAGGGCAAGCAGCAATAGACTTTCCCCTCTACCCTGCACTGGGGAGACCACAACTGGAATCCTGCCTCCAGGTCTGGGCTCCCCAGGTCAAGAGAGACAGGGAACTACTGGATAGAGTCCAGCGTAGGGCAACAAAGATGCTGGAGGGATTGGAGCATCTCCCTGAGGAGGAAAGGCTGAGAGAGCTGGGACTCTTTAGCCTGGAGAAGAGGAGGCTGAGGGGAGACCTTCTTCATGCTCACAAGTACTGTTTTTTTCACAGTGCGAGTCCTATTTTTCTCCCTATGCTTTTCCAAAGTGTCCCTTTTTTTTCCAAAATACTGCCACAGGCAGTATTTCTCACCCATAGGATGCCTTGTACCACCTGGGTGATGGCAAATCACAACTGCTTCAGAACCCCGAGAGAGACATTTTAAGAAACATATTATCTACAAAATCTTTTTGACTGTTACTGAGACCGAACATTTTTCATTTCGTAGATGATGAGTATCTTTTTATTCAGGTGCCCGAAATATTAAGGCACATTAAAAATAGGAGTCAAAAATATAATTTTGTTGGTAGCAGCTAGAGTTACTCGCTGTAACTCTATGAATGCCTTTCAGCTATTTGTATTAGCAGCTGACCTTTTACTTAATGATAAATTGTGATTAACCTGTCACAATTACAGCTTAATAACTGATTCAGCCAGTCTTACATACCAGGCCCATAGCTGAGCCCTTATGAGCACATCTGGGCTTTGCATAAGGAGCACAAGGTGCCTTGATCTGCTGTCCCACCAGGCTCAATCAGAGGTGTCGTTGGTGAAACTGGAACTGGAGAGTGTTAAAATCATGCCCTGGAGAAAAGAATCAGGTTCATGGCTTACTGCAAAACTGATACGCAACTATGGGACAGTGTCTTGGGTATAAAAAGGCATATACTTATTAATATAAATGAAGTTTTGGATCTCAATACATACAAGGAACAAAGAAGGCTAGAAACCAGCACTGAAGTAGTTTTTTGGTAATTTAAGTCCTGATTCTTTCATGAATGTAATGGGGAGCAGGGTCTAGCTCTTCCAGCGTGAGAAGATTATATAATTAAGGAATACTTTGCTACTTCTAGTAGACTTTTCTGACTGACAGAATTCTGAACAACTGTCCAACAAAAGTGATTTATTCAGCTAGCTGTCCCCCACACTTTGGGGAATATTGCAAAGCTCACCCTTAGCAATCACAGGTTTAGAGACCCCTCTGGTGGCCTGATTCTCTGCTACCAACATCAGCTCAGCATTTTCAGGAATGTCACTCCAGCTTTACCCTTGACTAACTAAAAGCCCAAGTTTGGCCGTGTTTGAGGTGGATCTTGGTTTTTGCTTTCTGTCACTTAGATAAGTGAAGGAGAGGTTTTCCAGAAGACCCAACCACCACACTTGCATACCTAGTTCAAGCACTCTAAATCCTTGAGCCCTGGTGCAATAAATACAGAAAAACAAAAGACCTGCGTTGCCATGGTTAGTCTGTGTACATCTCTGACAATGGCACACCTGAAAAATCACTAGCAGCATGTATTATGCCTGAGAATAAAGGACACGGTACTCTTTCCTCAAGGAAAAGAGAACTTGCTTCACCCACCAGGAGTGCTGGTGCTACCCAGATCTCAGGACAAGGAGTACTTGAAATCTGGACCAGACTCTCAAATATTATTAAACAGCCTTGTCCCATGACACTGTTACTATAATGCAGATTCAAACTAAGTGAAGGACTGATCCAGGTGATACAATGGTACTGTGCAAACCCACTATCATACTACTTCTGCATTTTGGGGTGTTGCTAAGGTCATAAGCAATGCCTCAAGACTTAGAAGATACGTGGGTTTCTAGCACCTGTGTTTAACTTCTGCTGCTGTGTGATATTCTACAATAGTCACATTCTGCCACCAGCCCAATACTTTAATAGTGAAAATCTAAACATACATCTGGAGTCTATTCTTTGAACCACACTCCAGAGATTATACATGCTGTTGCTAAATCTTAGGCCAAATTGCATCAATTTAGCAGGAAAAATGAATTGCAATAATGTATATTAAGCTTTCTATACCCACCTAGAGCTTGGCAGTACCTCCAGTTTAGAGATGAACAAAGGTAATGAGAATGACTGTCCCAGACCACACTGTGATATTTCAATATTTATTTTAATCCTGGATCAGTGCAAGGACTGAAGATTTGCAGAATGCAAACATGTGGAAAGAAGTCAACCTGGAAAGCCCCATTTATGATGACTGCTTGGGAAAACAACATTTTTATTTATCAACAATATCATGGAATTATTATATGTATTGATAACATGTATCAACAATATTATAAATATTGACATGCCCCATCCCTGGAGCGATTGAAAAGCTGGGTTGACATAGTGCTTAGAGACATGGGTTAGTGATGGGTTTTATCAGAGTTAGGTTGGTGGTTGGATGAGATGATCTGAAAGGTCCCTTCCAACACAGACAATTCTGTGATTCTGTGAAAACTGCAAAACGCACGCACACAATCTCCATCACATACCAGCCTGTTGTGAAGTACCACAGAACAGCACATGCCTTGTGTTTTCTTTAACCAAATGTGAAGCAACAGGATGTAGTCAGTTAAGATGTTCTTACATAAGATTATATGTAAATGTTGAATGTTCTACTCAAACACAGCTGTGTGTTCTGACAGAAAGGAGTTAGGCCTGCAGGAGGGCAAAAACTGACCTTGCACAGACTCCTCGCAGAGACTCAGTCCTGCAGCAAGGCATCTTTTACCACTTGCAGCACACAGCAATCATCTCTGCCAACGAGTCTTCGATGCTGACTCTGCTAATGGTTTATTAATAAAATATCCTCATTTCATTTTGCTAGCACCATACATAACAGGTGTAGCAATGGCACCAAGTGCCGAGATCCTGATGCTGAGCTACAGTCTTGGCAGAAAGCCTGGCTGAGACATGGTGCTGGGCTTTAGGGTGAGCTCCATTTCATCCCTTACACTTTGACGTCTATACTTTGGCCATATCTAAACCCACACTCAGTCAGTTACAATACAGATGATGTTTTGCTCCTGTCCCTCCGTGTTTTCTCACAGTGCTTTTTAAAATGATCCCCTTCTCTCTGGGCAATAACTTTTCCAAATGAGCATCTTTGTGATCTGCGGGGCTTAACATCTGGGGATAGACTCCATCATTTTAGGCAGCAGAAGGACGTAACCATTGAGGGACAGGGGGCTTTGAAGACCTCCTCTGGCTAAGAAACAGCTGCAAATTAGGAGATGCTGTGATGCAACGAAAAATCTTCCCAAGGTTGTGTGCTTATGGACAGTCCTGCCCCCATGTAGCTGAGGCTCAGGTTTGTTGCTTCATCGTAGGCTCAAAGAAGGAAAGAAGGCAATGGCTCTTTAAAATATCTGGTGTTTTGCTTTTCATTCTTAGAGCTTACATTAAATGAAGAGCCAAGTAAACAACACTTGAAGAGTGGAGATAAACGTTAATCTGCAAGTAGACACAGAATGGGCAAAAGCTTTGCTTTGCAATGCTTTTAAAACAATGTTTGCAACACATTTATCTGGTTGATTTATTTTGAGCACATTTTAAAGCTTTCGTCATCGTTATTTGCGATTTCCTAGCACAGGAAAACATTGCTTCACCCTTTTTTCCTATTGCTGTCCTGTAGTTCTATACTGCCTCCTAAAACTGGGAGGCAAATACTTTTGTTTGCATCTATCTTTTTTTGTGTGTGTGTGTGTGTTTGATACCATCCAAACTCTGTAAAGACCAGAAGGATAAGCTTTTATAAGATACAGCTAGGATGGTAAACAATTATTTTTAGGAAGGGTCCATGGAAAAAAAAGTCAGTATCTAAAATGTAAACACACACTTGATATATCATATTATAAATTTGCAAAGTTTTCCTTTAAACAAATGCTTATACTTCAAACTACAGGTGAGTGTAGTTATTTTGAAATGAAGAAAATTCTGCAATTATTCTACTGGCATAGCCTGCATTACTATAACACAACATGGAATTAGAGCAAATTGAAAAAGAATTACAATGCTGTCAATCAAAAGCATCTCTGAGACTGTATGTGGGGGGTTGTGAAACAAAGGCACATTTTAAATAGACTGTTGTTAAATATTTGTATTTTGCACTGCTGCCAACCCAAACTAATTCAATGCAAAAATGTCCGTTCTGACTAACACTCATTTTTCCACTTTATTAAGTGTGTCAAAACCAGAAATCTTTCCTTTGGATGGAACTTTTCCCCCTCCAAATTCAAAGGAAACTTCCCAGTTAGGTTCACGCAGGCTGCAAACGTTTCTTCTGCAGAACCCAACTGTCGGAACATGTGAAAATCTGCACAACATATACAGGGGCATAAATTTTGCAAACCCTTATTATACAGAGAGTAGAGCTCACTGCTTGGTAGAGACTGTGGGTGTCGTTTTAGACAAATGAGATTTTTTGGGTTTTTAAATAAGTTGATATAATGGCAGGGGGGTTTGAACTCGATGACCTTTAAGGTCCCTTCCAACTCTGTTCTACGATTCCATGATTCTATAATGTTGATGTTATGTGATGGTTACTGGTGAACCTGGTAGGGAAAATAGTAAGCAGTGAAGGGAACAAACCATTGCCAGGCTGATCTGGATTGCTAAAGCAGTAACATGTATTTTACCACTGGCAAATGCAAAGCTGTTCCTCTAAGAACCAAATAGGAACACAGTGCTGATGGAGTTCAGTGAGAAGCCACTGGTATGACTGGGATGAAGAGAAAATAAATAATCTTCTGCCTCTTATCTCTACTTATCTTCAGGTATCTATAAGGAAAGCCAAAATTTTTTAAAGGATTTTTAAATCTGAAGGCAAAACCAGAAGTACATACTCTGCCTGGAAGCTGAGGTTCTACAAATTCTGTCTAGAAACGTAGTTCACGCTTTTTGGTTTTTCAAACAGTAGAATAATTAACAACAAGATAAAAGAGACACAAGTTCCCAAAGGTTGGAACGAATATTCTTTGACTGGGAAAATTCTGAGAGAGACCGAACAGTTTTTGTAAATGTCATGCTGTTGCATGAAGAGAGCAGTATGGGGAAGTCCTGCAGGGTGTGCTGCACAGAAAGTCACAAGAGATGAATGCGATGACCTTCACCTCGCTGATAACTGGTGAACGCTGAATGCAGGAGAATCTTTTTGCTGACTCGTATTTCTGAAAGAACCCAGCATCTGGCCTCTGGGCAATTTACCTCCTTTGTCAAACTGAAACACAGCTATTTTGGTAATTGTCCCCAAGCCCTTGGCATCAGCAGACCTCTCTTTAACTACTATGGTATTCAAATGAAGCGGTTGCCCCTCATTGCCTCATGATTGTTCAAAGCATCCAGCAGAAGTTTAGCCAACTAATGAGAGGCTTAATACAGAGTAAGGCCAAACTTTGGTCCAAAACTTGAGCAATATCACTGAACTGGCTGTAGCTAAAGGGGATAGGAAGGCACAGAAACAAGAATGCCTCATTGAGGAGAAACTTGCTGCCTCTGGATGTGTAAAGGAATAGAGGAAGCCCTTTGTTGGCGTTTCTACTTGCCCAAGTTGACATTGGCAAAGGGGAAGTGTGGGGGAAGATAATGTCTTAGATAGCCTGATACCACTTGCAGTGGTTTCTTCTGTTGTTCCTCCTTTGCTGTGAGACTTTTTCTGGTTCTCAGAGACTTCTGTAGCTCATGTTTCCAGTGAGGTTCAGTATATAGCCCTATGTGTCATATAATTTATTAGTCTCTTGTAAGACCTGTGTTCAGTCTCATTCCATTTGCTTCCTGTTAAATTTGGGCGCAAGGACCTTCTAGCTGTATTTCAGGTCAGGAGGTTACAGTGATGTGAATGTCAGTACAATAGGAAGCCTCATTTCACCAGAAAGCAGCGTTTCCTCTGTGAAACATACCCCGTGTCATGCTATACCCTGTGTTCATCACGCAATGGTATTTCAGTGGGCTGCCTCTAATACTGGGGAGCTCATAATCTCCTATCAGATGCTGGTAGATTTTCTGCAGAGTCTTACAACGAAGGGATTTAGCAATGACTGCGAAATTCTACAGAAACCTGCGTTTCAGTGTCTCAGTTGCTTATTTGCAAAAAGAAAGGGGTCTTTTACTGTTCGCTTCATAGGAATGTCTGCAGAAGATATCAGTTATCTGACTTCTGCTTATCTGTTCATTGCTGCTTTCATTTCACTGACAGGCTCTGAAGGGTGATGGTGAGGGCTCCTTCCTCTCCACACACAGCCTTGCTGCTGGGGCTGCTCACACCAATCCCCCTTTTAAAAATGTTGCCTTCAGGGCTGTGGCACTTGTTAAACTTTAAATATGCATTTTAAATTAAAACATTGCCATTATGCCGCTTTTTAGAGACATCTTTTGGAATGAAAGCTTCAAAACTTGGGGAAACTGAGGAACAGCTCTTGTTAATCCCTTCTGGCTTGCACAGTTGTGAGGCTGAAATGCAACATCTCAAAAACAAGAACAAAACTGGAAGGAACTTGCATGGTTTCTGCTGCAAGAGCTGCAGTGTGCCAATCAGTGGCACTTTGGAGAAAAAGCTCTTGCATTGCAACCCCTTTTTACTTCTCATAATGAACTGGAATCACTTGTCTGTGTAACTCCGAAATGCATTTTCAAACAGAAAAGGTCAGTAAGCGCAAGAAACCAATGCAATCAGTTTGATGTACAGCAGTTATATTTATGTTGATTGCAATTAAATACCTGGAGTCTTAAATGCACTGGGATAGCTAGAGAATAACTGACTTTTCAGTGTCTGAGGGGATCTTGTTTACTGTAGGGGCAAATGCTGAGAAATATTGCTGAGAAACAGCCATAAATATCTGAGTTGCATCACAGATATTCATTCCTCACTGCACGCAAAAACGGTTTATAAACTTTTATAGCTATTTCCTCTTTTCCACAAAAGTGAGAACTGCGAAAGAACTTTTTTTTCGCCTCCCAACTTTTGGCAGTGTGCGCTACCTAGAAATGAAAATAAGCTGAAACACCAGTCATGCAAAGAAACAGAGGAAAGAACTTTGTGAAGTCAACAACACCGCAGTATTAAAAGAAAAATCGCAAAAACTCACTCATGAGAACCGCCCCCTCCCTTGTATTGTGGGTCACTGGTGAAATGGAAGGCACCCCAGTGTCAGTTTTAAATGATAGCTCAGATACCAGTAGCCATAGAACCGGGACAGTACAGAGCCCAGCACTATGCGTTTTCCCCTGCTTCTTTCCTGTACTGTAGTGTGGACATCTTCTTGATACTTTTGTGGATGCTTCAGGGTAACACCCTACTTGAACTCTTCCTCTCCCAAATGATCTTGTAGAACTTAAAAACCTTACCAGAAGTTACATTTAGAATTATAAGAATTGTATTTAATCTCTCCTTGAAACAGTAGTATATTAAAAATGTACAGCACAGTTATTAAACTTGCTATTAATTTCATCTAGCCTGAGCTCGGGCCAAGCAGGCTTGTTTGCACAAACTCAGGATGTCCTTTTCTAACGTTTTCTAACAAGCCATTTTGCAACAACTGTTTACCACATATTAGATCTGAAACAGCCCTGAGAAGCAGGACAGCGCTGCCCACGGGTCTGGCAGAATCTGAGCAGGATCTCCATGAAGCCTGGGGGATCTGTGGTGTTTAATCCCTTACTCGGATAAACTCTCCATGGAGAAGCAAGAGTTGACTGTCATATGTGCAAAACGCAGCTCTTGGCAACAAACAAAATGTGAGGCTCTGATAGAACAACATATGGTTCCTATTTGGCTCTGGGAAGGGCACATTTGTGCTGCAAACAAACAAGCAGATGAATGAGTAGCAGAATTTGAACAGCACCTCTGATAATCCCGAAGAAGCACGCAGATATTCAGAAGAGTAACCAGAGAGCTGAAAAGCACCACAATCCTCTAATTTCTCTGAGGATCTCTTCTTCCCACATGTTACTAACTCACGCTTGTCTTTAACGGCATGGGTAGCGACTTCTTAGCGACTAGAGCAGCCCCTCTGCCTGACCTTCTCAGCCATTTTTCTCTAGGCTAGAGGGTGTTTGGATAAAAATACAGGTTACAGCTTGTGCCGGCTGTGAGATTCCAGGGTCATCCCTTGAGCAAGACCTAGGTGGAAAGCTTTGCTGGGTTTTCAGGTGGGCCCTCTCATTCCTACCTTATCTTAGTCTGTATGTATTCTTTTATTTCTAGGATATGGACAAGGAAGATTTCAGGAACATGACTGAGGAGAATAGGAACAGCAGTGACTCCTCCTCTGTCTTCACTCACACCACCACCGTGAGTGCCATACTGATTACTGCCTACTCGGTTGCCCTTGCTGGAGGTGGGATTGGGTCCATCACAATGTCATTTGTGCTGGTCAAGATGAACACTCTGTCTGTGACCACTACAGCCATCATCAACCTAGTCATTGTGCACAGCCTCCTCCTCTTCACAGTACCTTTCCGCCTGCACTACTATGTCAACAAGAAGTGGGTATTCAGGATGCCATTTTGCAAAATGGTGAGTGCAATGGTGCACATCCACATGTACCTGACCTTCCTATTCTATGTGATCACGCTGGTGATCCGGTGGCTCGTCTTCTTTCAACGGAAGATCAAGGTGGAGTTTTACAGGAAGCTGCATGCCATTGCAGCAAGCGCTGCTGTGTGGGTCTTCGTCATGGTCTTTGTGGTGCCAGTCTTGTACTTTGAGTATGGACGCTCGGACTCGTATGATAATACAACATGCTTTATGTTCCACAAAGAACTAGAGCATGGGAACGTGAAAGCCCTGAACTACACCATAATTGTAGCTGTCGCGTTGGTTACTAGTGTCCTCTTGGGCTTGCAGATTTTCATCCTGGTAAAAGTGTCGAGAAAACTTTCCACCTCCTTCTGGTCACACCAAGAGTTCTGGGCCCAGGTGAAAAACTTGATTTTCATCTGTGTCATCATAATTTGCTTCCTTCCCTATCACCTCTTCAGGGCCTACTACATACAGCATGTGAGTGATTTTGGACACTTGGAAAGCTACAATGAAGTTTTTTTGAGTCTGACTTCCCTCAGCTGTCTGGACCTACTGTCCTTCGTGCTGAGTGGAAGCCGTCTCTTCAAGCAAATGGTGGGCATGCTCCGCAGCAGGTTGTCTTGCTGCTAGCATCAATGTGGACCTGGACCTGGCAGAGCATGGTGCTGGACAAGCCTGGCAAATCACCTCCTCGGCAAACCAGAGTGAGCCCTGGAGGCAGCGCAGCAAACTCGCATGGAGCTCTGCGCAGCTGATTCCCGAGATAACAGGGCAAAACACTTCCAGTGTCGCAGACGGTACAATGGAGGGGTGAGGATTTCCTCACCACGATACCTAGTGAGTTGTGGAGCCACCTGGAAGAGGGGGAGGAAGGGGCATGGACTCCTCTGTCTCGCTGTTTCTACATCAAGGTTTGTGAAGTCAAAGGCAGTAGGAGGAGACTCAAGAGGATTTGCAAAGTATGTAGAAACACAAATAGAAAAGCAGCGTTTTTTTATGTCATAAAGTAAGGATTTTTGAAACATAAAGATCTATATTGTTTTCCATGTGTACTTTTATTTCTGTCTCACAAAAATCAGGGAAGCTGTTGTTCCTCCTGAGTAGGTCTGCTCCTTCACTGTAAAGACAAGTGAAACTTCTTAAGTGAATTGAACAATTAAATCAACTCTTTAACAACAAACCAGCAATAAATATTTATTCTTAAAATATTTTCTCAAAAATCACCTTTTGGAGATGGGATCATTGCAACAGAAAGGAGTTTTGTTCTGTTTCCCACATTATGAAAATGTCTCTAACAACAAAAATTCCATGTTATTACTGAAATGAACACTCTAAGCTCAAACAAAAGCACATATTTTTATTTACAGAATTGTTCAATTTAAAAAATATTTAACAGTGATAATAATTTTATTTAGATCATTCAGGCAGCAATTGTCTTCTCTTAAAAAGTCAAATATTTTAGGTCTCCAAGGTAACAGTGAATTTTTTTCTCCTATGTTGATTTTGTGAAATTCTGAAGTTTATAACTAATTAATCACAATATCTTCAAATCAATTCTATAAATTTTGTACCCTGTACTAGTAGAAGAAATTATAATGTTACTGCTTGGATTGGAGGGATGGTGTAGCTAAAAAGCTTGTTATTTCTCAGTGACCTCTGAAGACAGAATTGAATCCCTCTTGAAAGGAGCAAAAATTCCCTAAAACAATTCTGTGAAAGACATTCAGGCTTTCATAGCTCAGCTGGTTTACACCTACCCCCCAAGAGTATAAATCTCTGACTACTGTAACCCAGCAGCAATTGCTAATTAATCTTTCTACTTCTTGCCATCTGCATAAGATCACATTTTTTCACCTGAAAGTAAGTGGAGTATTATTTGAATCATTTGACTAAGTGAAGGTTTTCAGCTGATTGATTTCCAGCGACACTCTCTCCTCATGATGTTGTTGAAGTCTACCTTTTCATATTTCCGATTCTTTCAAATCCTTTGTACCATGCATTCAGCACCTCTTGCTCGTCAGATGGCAACCAATTAATGACTGGTCAATTTTGCTGTCCCTTGTTGCTTTTGGTCCCACCAAAGATGGCTACTTTATAGATGGTTGCTTTTATCTTCTACAGTCTTTCTTCCTCGTCTTCCTTCTTGCTTCAAGTTCCCCTGTGTCTCTTGGGAGGTTTGACCATGCAAAAGTATTTTTGGGTCAGAGTCTAAGTAATGCTATAAAACACTGTAAGTTGGAAATCACTGAAGTTCATACCACAAGTGAGATGTGGGGGTGTTTTCATGGCCTACCCTTGGCAAATAGCCTGAATCGCAACAGCTGGTCAAGATAGAAAAGTGAGAGCTTGCAGGGTGTGTGGATCTGAGAGAAACCTGTCTGAGAAGGTGTGTGCCCCAAAAGGATGACAGTAAAGAGGAAGATGACTACCAGCCACAGTAAACAGTAGACATTTCAGAGACTTCCATATCATGGAAGGAGTCAGCTTGAACGTGTATTTCACTGCTGGTTAATTACGTGTCATTAAGAAAGCAATAAGCTGCTTTAAAACTACATGAACAAATGCGTTTTTTCCTCGTGGCGGGAGAGAAGATCGGAAAACGGCACAACATTTTCGTTTCCTCATAGAGCAACATTGCTGGTGGAACAAAATACCTTGTGTGTGTGTTCTGTAAGCACCGCATACCTTTGTAACACTATATTATATCACTTCTGTTGTAATAAAGTTGTTAACAAACAAATTGACCATACGACCAAAAAGTTAAGCAAGTCCTTCCTGCAAACATGTATGTAAATGAGAAGCATTTTGTAGCTGAATTTGACAAGACATTCAAAAAATAAAACCTATGTTTACAAACAGTACCTCCTGACCATACATGAACCAATCTTGTTCATGTATGTGTTAAATTCAGCAAGTTGTGCACGTTCGCAATACCCTTTACTACAGCACCACAAAAAATGCTACATGGTGAGGTTTTTCTTTTCCAGGTAAAAATTGCTGCTAATGATGTTAATGCTGACTCAGGATGATAATAAAGAGAATTAGAGGGTCGTAATTCCATGATTTAAGTTGGTGATACCAATCATCCCCAAGTCATGTTTTTTATGGGACTCTCTACACGCAAACTTTACACCTTCCACAACTTGTCTTGCTTTGGGAAAGTTAGTGCCTGGCACAGGAGGTCTGCCTCCGCCCTGAGAGAATGAAGGCTGCTTTAACACCAGCAGGAATTGCCCTTTCCCGGTCGTGGCAGAGGTGATTCTTCCAGCAAGGGTGCCAACAGGGCTTGGGGGGAGGACCACTTGCTTCTCCCTCCAGCCTCCTTGCTTTGCCCCTCATCAGCTTCTTACTTTCTCCCACCCTCCTGGGCACCCTCCTTGCTCACTTCTCCCAGGAGGGCTGAGTTGGGGTGGAGGTGCTGCCAGGCAATGCCGCAGAAGGAAAAGGGTCTGAATAACTCCTGAAGACTAAAGTGTAGACAAGGCCAGAGCAGCATCCAAAATGTAGCCAAATTGCTCCGGAGGTTGGGGATGGCAGAGGCGGTGATGGGGAACTACTGACATGCAGGGGATGATCTATAGAGGAAGGGGGAAATTTCCAGTTACTGTCATCTGCTGGGTCAGAGACAGAGATGAGATATTTTGCATAATATCTGCCTACTCTGTTATTTTGCAAAATAACTGCAAGTCATCTTGAAAAATGGCTGAAGATATTAGTCATTTTACAAAATGATAGGTTTCATAGTTTGACTGTACCATATGTCAGAAATTGGTGCAAGAGCAGTTGTATGTAAGAAGGAGCTGAATCAGACTTTTCTACCTACTAAGTAATCATTCCTGAAGATGCCTCAGGACTTTGAAGTTAAACTTAGAAAATAAATATAAAGAAAGTATAAGATATGCTCCGAGTACCTGATCCCAAAGGCAGAGTATTGTGCAGCTATTGATGAAATAAAGAAGACAAAACAGAATCCCAATTCCAAATCAAGACGTGAATACTATTTGCTTACAAAATAAGTATACAAAGCATACAAAGCAAGCATGGAGAATCCACTCTTTCCAGTTTTTTAACTTGCTGCAGCTTGTACACATCGCTGCTTTCCCCAGTTAGATAGACAGCGTTATCGCTAACAAACTGCTTGCTTTTTCCCTCATTTCAGATACAAAATTTTACAATGTGGAGACACTGAGAATCTGATTACGAGGAGGGCAATAAAAGAGGAATCTTCCATATACTATGTGAGCATGAGGGTATGTCCGATATCATCAAAAAGGCACATATGGCTTCTGGCCATGGTGGCCGAGACTGCATCATGAAACACCTGTTGTCTAAGTATGCAAACATCACCAGAGATGCTGTTGAGCACTTCAAATCCTTCTGGGTAGTGTGCCAAGGAAAAAAGAAGGCACCGCTTGGAACTGTCTGCTTGCTGGTGTGTTCTGAACAAGGAGCACTTAGCACTAATCAGTCAACAGATCAATGGAGTGACTTTTATCAATATGTAGTCTACATGTCTAGGCAACTTGAAGTGGTAACGGTATACCAGGCCTGCATTATCAAATTTTGTGTTCTCTGTCCACTTAGGTCAAAAAAAAGCAGCTGCGGTGGCTCTACAGCTTCTTGACACCTTTCTCACTTTTGGAGCCTCTGTTTTATTGGTCACGATGGAACAGAGTTCATTACTCAAGTCATGCAAGAACTAAAGCATTTGTGGCCTCTTCTCAGTTTGGTGCATGGAAAACCAGGACACTCTCAAAGCTAAGAGTTAGCACAGCATCCAAACAGCAGTATTAAGGAGATCATAGAATCATAGAATGGTTAGAGTTGGAAGGGACCTTCAAGGTCATCCAGTTCCAACCCCCCCGCCCTGGGCAGGGACGCCTCCTACCACACCAGGTTGCTCAAAGCCCCAGTCAGCCTGGCCTTGAACCCCTCCAGGGATGGGGCAGCCACAGCTTCTCTGGGCAACCTGTTCCAGAGTTTTACCACCCTCACAGCAAAGAATTTCTTTCTGGTATCTCATCTAAATCTCCCCTGTTCCAATTTAAAGCCATTACCATTACCCCTTGTCCTGTCACTACACTTCCCGAGATGCTCATGGAGTGGATGGCAGGCAATAATTCGTGGGACTGGTCTGTGGGAATATGCCTTGTGCAGTGCGCTAAGAATTCAGCTCACCACTTGGGAATAAACTGGGCTCTGTACTCAGCTGTTTGGAACAGATCACAGGTGTGGGTTACCTTCTATTGGGTATCATCCACTGCCTAATGACTGTGGAGGACCTGGTGTCTGTGCTGACCACCCCTGCTGCACCACCTGTCCCCACAGCCTGTGCAACTCCAGAGGGCCTTACTGGTAGTGCTGCCAGAGCTGAGGCTGCAACAGAGCCTGCACCTGGGTCTCCATCAGATTAAATTCACCCACAGCCTCAGGAGCCTTCATCCACATGGACTGTACAGACACATAGCTTTTTGCTACCAGTCCATGGACAGTGAACAACAACTAGTTACCCCAGACACCAAAACTGACTTCTGTTTTCACCAGCAGGACAATGGAGCATAGACAGACCAGGCTGAAAAGGTACAATGACATGGTTTGACATATGAGGTGAGAAGGCATGGCCAAGTCAACATCGGAGATGTGACTGTCCCCAAGACAGCAAGCAAGTTGACTGAAATGTTACAGGGCAAAATGGAAGTGTCAATAGCCCTTGTCACCATTGTCTCAATCACGAAAATAATTGTGAGCTCAGTGGGGAAAAAATACTGCTATATGCCTTCTACTCAGCCTTACATTTTGATCTTATATTGCTTTTAAGGAATTTACATGTGCAAATTAATGTATCAAGCTTTGGTTGTTTGTTTTTTTGTTTTTTTTTTCCAGAATTAACTTTAAAAGTGAGAAATAATGGTTCACTAATTTACCAGCCTGTATGCCTGGAGGAGAGGAAGGGGTGAGGGAAAGAAGCTGTTGTTTCATTTGGTGGAAACTGGAAACCTCATTTGGTGGAAACTGGAAACCTCAGCCTACAAACACTAAATCTTCCTTTTCTCCCTGTCAGTGATTACTGTTTCATGATAAACATGGTATTCTTTATGTCACCCTCACTTGGTGAAGTAGAAATGAATTAGGAACCAATATAGTTTGCTTTTGTATTGAATTTATGATACACCTCTTTTACTGCACGAATGAATTTCATTAGGGAGCAGAGTTAATTGGCGTAGCTGTTTCTCATTAACAATATAACCATATATACGCGCAGTCTGTTAGCTCTGCTCTTATCTCCTCTGTATGCAATCTTGTAACAAATAAAGAGGCAATTAACTGTAGCACGCTGCTCTGGCATTCTAAAATATGGTCCTGCCGAGTGGATATTGCACACTTTCATGCATTTGTCTCAACACTATTCAACCTGGAATCGTAGAATTGTCTGGGTTGGAAGGGACCTTCAAGATCATCTAGTCCAACCATCAACTTAACTTTGATAAAAAACCACGCAGAGAGCAACAGCGGTGAACACTGTGTCTTAAAAACCGAGCAGGATCGAGAGGGAGAAGGGGCTTCCCAGGGAGGGAGAAGCCAAGGGAGCGCGGAGAGGCCCGAAACGAACCGGGAATCTCGTGAGGCTGACGGGGCTGGAGCCCGGCCCAGGCGAACCGCGGCAAATTTAAAAGCGGACCTACCTCAAGGGGTCCTCAGAACCAGGCTGAGAGTGACAGCGGCGAGTGCTGTGTCTTTGAAACGGAGCTGAATGGAAACAGAGAAGCCGAAGGAGAGCAGAGAAGCCCGAAACGAGCCGGGAGTTTTATGAGTGAGCCACGAGGCTGAAGTGGCCGGGGCCGGGCCGGGCGAGGCGCGGCAAATGTCAAAGCGGCCAAACCGCCGGCTTTCCTCAGAACCGCGCGGAGAGCGATCAAGGGTAGCGGTGAGTGCTGTGTCTTTAAAAGCGATCTGGATTGGGAGGGAGAGGGGGCTTCACGGAGATGGAGAAGCGGAGGGAGAGCAAAGAGGCCCGAAACGCGTAGGGAATCTCGTGAGGGCGAGGCCGCGAGGCTGACGTCACCGGGGGCGAGCCGCGGCAAATTTAAAAGCGGCCAAACCGCCGGCTTTCCTCAGAACCGCGCGGAGAGCGATCAAGGGTAGCGGTGAGTGCTGTGTCTTTAAAAGCGATCTGGATTGGGAGGGAGAGGGGGCTTCCCGGAGACGGAGAAGCCGAGGGGAAGCAGAGAGGCCCGAAACGAGTCGGGAGCTCGTGAGGGAGCCGCGAGGCTGACAGGACCGGGCGACCGGCAAAGCGGCCACGGCCGCGCAGCAGTGCAACGCGAGTCGGGCACGCGCGGGGCAGCGCGTGGGGAGAGACACCAGCGCGCAGACGCGCGGAAGCAGTCGGCGGTGATTGGTCCCCGCCCG
>VXBJ01002189.1:19693-39941 GCA_013400055.1 Nycticryphes semicollaris | reverse complement strand
CTCTATTTACCACCACTCTCTGGGCTTGGCCATCGAGCCAGTTAATTGGTGGGTTTTTTGGTGTGTATGGTTGGTTGGGTTTTTCTATTTGTTTGATTGTTTTTTTTTTAAGCATAAGGAGCATATTTTGCCCTTTGTCATTTTACCCTTTTCCTGCATACAAAATAGCTATGTTATATTATTATGTTTTGCAAAGTCAGAAATTTCCCTTTTTTAATTGGTGTACATAATGTCAAAGTATCTGTTGGTGTAGCTGTCAGAAAAAAAATGGGACATTGTACAGGTACAATCAGGATCAGGTAAGAAAAGAGATCAGAAAAAGTTACCATCAGCCTAGGTACTTGCATTATACTCACCTGAGCTCCCAGGCTCTTTCAACACCAATATGTTTTAGGGGGTGAAGTAACTTGCCTTTGCTAAGATTGATACTGCATGGTGCACACTTAGGTGGTGTGGGACCCTCTGCTGTATTCTGGTGCAGGCATTTTACATGACTGTGCATGGATGGCTTGTATGGGGTCAGAGAGCACTTCCATCACTGACTTGTAATTCAGTCAATGAGAATGAGATGGTCAGGCGTACATAGACAAATAAGATTAATATGGGAATTTCTCCCATATTAATGAATTGAGGTAGTAAATTTGACTTCTTGGACACTGAGGACATCTTCCTGGACTTCTGAAACTTCAACATGCTTTTGTCCTGACAGATTCCTCAGGGAGGGTAATGCAGGCTGTTTCTCAATGTCTCTTTCTTCAGTAGTTCTCCAGCAAGGCTGCCAGCTGCATGCAGGACTTCCTGGTACAGCAGAAGTGATGGACACATTAAGCCACCGTCAAAAATATCTTTGACAGTCCTGTATTGTGAAAGCAAGCTCTGTCTTGTGGAAGGACATTCTTGTTGGAGGCATTCTTCCTTCCCCAAGGCAGACATAACATCCTCCACTCTTATTGCAAATCAGGTACAAAAAGAGCCTGTTTGAATATGACTACGGGTTAGTTGACCAGTTATCATGAGTGACAGCAGAGCACACAAGTCACTGTGGCAGCAGGCCCCTGTTGAGCAGCATAACTGCTCTGTAAGTAGGATAAATGCTTTCAGTTCCTACACTAAATATTCAGTAAGAATCTAACTAGCACTTAAATATTATGGCTTATGACTTACATTTTCACTCTGCTGTATTACAGACCATCTGTTATGAAAAAGACACAAACTCATCATATACAGCCAGTGCTTACATGTTCTTAATACTCTGGTTTTAATTCATAGCATATATGTAATCACTGTTAGAAAAAAATATAAATAAAATAATTAAAATAATGTTTAGACTACTGTTAAAAAATCTGAAAGACAGTGCTTATTCACCTTCATGGATACTAAATCTAGAAAATGGTTGCTAACTTGATTCACACTGTCTAGCATTACTTCCTTTCCTGATGTACTCTCACGGACAATATTCTTCTACAGAGAACATTATTTACGCTTTGTTCCCTTGTCACTTTGCCTTGTAACATCATCATCTAGGGCCATACAAGCCCAGATTGCACATAGTGCAATGTCTCACTTAATAGCAAAGCATTCATCTGCTATCATTGCATTGGGATGTTTGGCTGTCATCATCTCTCCAATTAAGAATAAAACAGGTTTTCCTCCCTTCTCTTCACAGTTCTTCTGATGTTGCATCAAAAGAGTTAAATTCTGCCTACCTAGGGGCCTTGTTATCCAGTCTATACTTAGAAAAATCTCCACCTAAATAGTTTCTATGAAACTTGTAATATTGTCTCCTGCCTCTCTGCCCCACATTTCACTCCTTTGCAAAAGGGTGTTGTGCAGCCATCTTCCCGAAATGGGACTTTGAGGGTTGGTGCCGCTGACCAGCCAGGTGTGCCAGTGCAGCCTGGACAAAAAGGACAAAGTCCAGAAAAGTCTGCTTGTAGCTCTAGGCCATGAGCAAGGTCATGCTAACATATGATGATCTGTACTCGTACAAATCCCATCACAAGACTAATTCCCAAGGTGTAGCCTAACTCCAAGGCAAAAAATACAGTCACCGATTTTGCCGTACTACAGAAAGTGATTGTCATCTTTCTCTTCTGGCAGTGGCAGCTGCATGGGCCAGTGATGGGTGCTAGCACCCCTTTGAGCAGCAGCCAGTCCTTCCAATCACAGAGAGTACACTCAACATTTTTTGGGGAAAAAGAAAATAAATATAAGTAATGGCAACACTCTAGAAAACACACTGACATTCCCACTCATATACACACAACAGGAAAAATCGTGCCCATAAGCTTATTAGAAATAAAGAATTCTAAATTACCCTAACTGTAAGTGCATTTTTTCCATGTCTGCAATATAGTTTAGAAGTCTTGATGACTTAATCCTATTTAAATTATAATAACGTATGAATTAGAATGAACGTTCCTCACATGAAAGCAAAATTTATGAAACAAAAAGTTTTGCAAGGTAGGGCAGAGTCAACATAGCATGAAGAAAAACTCTGCAGACCAATACTTCTGCAAGCTACTCAAAGAACTCTACTTCACAGAAATAATTTGTAGAGATGTAAATTACCATAAATTAGGGTTCCACATGTTTATCCTGACCAAGGGATTTGAATGTCTGAACAGTTTGAGTTGATCATTTCAGCCCAAATATATGTTACTTCACAAAAATATAAGTAGTGCTGAGACAAGAAAAATGTTTAAGGCAAGGCTGCAGTATGGGAAACAGTGCTTGGAGGAAAAAACCCCAACAAATTCCATTCCAGCAACAAATTAATTTCTTCAAGGGTCAAAGGGTCACTAAGGACACTCCTCTTAATAGAGTAAATCAAGGAGAGAAGAAGATGCAACTAACATATCCAAACCCAATAATTTTGATGGTCCGAGAAACTAATGAAGCCTCATTTCTTATGTGTCTGTGTCGTACCTTGTTTCCTCAGCAAGGCTCTGATGATGTCTGTCTCACACAGACATACAGTATCATGACTCTTGCAGGAATTTTGTCTTGAGACTGTCTTGTCATGTAGCCGGGATCCTCAAGGGGCAAAAGTCATTCCAAAGAGAGGCACACACACATTCACAAACAAGAATCCAGGATCAGATAAACCTCATCCTCCGGAAACAGAATAACAAAAAATGTTACAGAGATAAGGTCTACAGAAGCTCTTTTGAATGAATTAAATAGATGAGCTCTTCTACCCTGATTTTGGTCAAAACCCAATCCAGTTGTCATCTCATAAGTAGCCTCCAGGCTATTCCTACTGAGTGGTGTGTGCTGAATGCCACAATCCTACTAACAGTTATGGGACAGAAAACAGAAAGTTAATGCATTGAAAACTCAGTTGCCCTTTGACCTCTAGGTTGGGCAGCGCAGGACTGCTTATCTTGCTTGATGTGTATGTTGTGTGTGCTTGTTGTGTCTTCCCTGTATCTTTCATGAGAACTGACATGGAACAAAGAAAGAAAAGCTTGCATTTGTTGTTGAGCAAAATGGATTCCTCACCATCTAAACAGCATCTGCTGAGCAGCAGGTAGAAAGAATGAACAGCAACGTCTGAGCAGCAAAGGGAGAAGAGATGTTCCTACTCCCATTCTTTCCCTTCTTCTACCCTTTGCATTAGTGCCATAGCGTATGGCAGAATAAAGCCTCATCCTTGCACTGCTTTGATACCTCTAGAATGTCCCTGTGACTACAAACATTCCATATCTATGCTTTTTAAGTTACACTTTTGAAAAAACAGCTCTGCTAAACAGATGTGTCTTTTCACTTACAGGGGCATGTTAGACATTTCTTCAGACAAGATCAACAGAGAAATCTTTAAAGGAAATAAACAGGGACTTGAAAGCTTTCCTGCCTGTTTTAAGTTGCTCTTTGTCTTAAAAAGCTGAAAATTTTAAAAAAGCCCCATGTTTTCAAGGATCTGCTAGTTTTGATAGAATTGAACTACCAAAATAACACCTCCCATTGTATTTTATTTGCATGTTTGAGTACGCTGGAGCTAAATGGCTATAAGTTGTGTGATACTGCTCAGAAAAGCAGAGCTAGAAGCTGGGATACTTCTGTTTTTCTTAAGAGTGAGCAACACATCCTTATAAAAAAATCTTGTGACATCAATACAGTGAACTGAAAGAAAAATAGGCTTTAATGGGACAGAGCTAAATCTGAATGTAAAAATCAATGCCATGCTTTACAATCACCTGCAATCCAAAGAACAAATCAGCATTCTGTCTTGTCTGTTAACTGCCAGGTAATTGATAATATTTTTCCAGATTCAAAAATTTTGGATTTGTGACCTGTATATCTTTGGGAGAAATTTACAGGCTGGTTATGGCACATTTGGTCAATGCTTCCTATGTTCAAAACAAAAAGACAGCAATGTGGTCCTGGAGCAAGGAGAAGATAAACACCTTTCCTGTCCCCTACAATCCAGCAGCACTATAAGACCTTAAGCACTGAATCATTTGATCGGCTGTATTAACAGCACGTATTTTCTTGCCTCAAACTGTGTATGATTGGAGATGTCTGTGTCTCCCACTGTAAACTGCTGATGTTTACTTGCATGCTGATGTTTACAACACGAACTAAGCACAGGATATATTTGCTGCTGCTGAGCGTACACGTGCCAGGAATTTATACTTATTAGGCAAACACTTTCGCATGATCTTTTTCATTGAGGAAGGGTAAGCTTATTATTATCTAGAATATTTTTCCTTATTTTGATGTGGAATGTGTAACTTCTGAAATAATTGACATGTAAATTAAGGGCTAAACATTTGCAAAGTAGTTTCTTCCCATATAGACAACCACCCTAAGATAAAGCATTACATTTTAAAGAGCTCTCGCTGGTCTTATATTCATCATGATGGAGTTTTATTTAATGTAAACATCAGAAGAATCTGCATAGGATTTCTGAATTGGTCATTTTAGCTGACAAGTCAGCTAAAAATACTTTCATGATGATACGTTAAAGAAGCAGTAAAGATGAAGATAAATATATCCTTGGAAGAGAGAAGCCGTAAGTGGAAAACTTTCTTTACAAAACTTTTGTTTTCCATACTGGCTCTCAGTCTAAGCATTCAATTTGTTCTCAAAACACCTGAGCCAGCAACAGTCAGGAGAATATATTTGTCACTACAGAACTGAGCATGGTTACCCTTTGCTTCTTTTCACCTGCTGCTGAAGCAGAGAGACATTTGATATGCAGACCCTCACTCAGTAGTCCTCATTCAACTGATTCAGTAACATAAGGCACAAGATGCAATGCAGGAGGTGGCAGACAAAGAATAGGTACCCAGGTCTGCTTCTCCACAGAGAAAGTAAGCTGACTTGACTGTGCATTATTTTCCCTTCCTCCTGTTTACTTTTTAACACCTTCCAGAAATTATCATATTTACAATTAAAAGATTGAAAACCCTTCCCATTGCGTAAGTTATCATTCAGCTGAGTTGAGGGGATCAGGAAATCCAGCTAGGGCACAAATACTTCCCTTGTCACATAAATTAGATTACAGTCTTCAAACAAAGCAGCGTGTTGCAAGGTGATACCTCCTTCTAAATGTTCCAGTGCAGAATAAACCTGCCCGCCCACTCTAAGCCATTTTAGACACAGGGTAACAGCCAAACATCCTTGAGACAGTATCTACTCTTTTCCTACAAGTAAGATAGAACCACCCTTCTGCCTTGATCTTATGGGATCCGCACAAAGGCAGCTGAAGGGTGAAGAAAGAATGCTGTAGACTTCTCCTTCACTTCCACACTATGCACCTACTTGTAGCTTGGAAACAATTAGATTGAAGTTTACCAAGTACTGACCTTTTCTCCTGCTCTCCCATCCATGGAATTTTGATCGATGTTTAATAAATATGAGAAAAGTTTACCTCAAATAAATGCTCCTATATTTGCAAAAGCAATATTAATTTATGTCAGCCTGAGCCAAAGTCAGCCATGCACACTATTTTCTGGTACAACGTTCTCTTACGAGATTAAGAGTAATTGGTGTAGAGAACTGAGCAGAGGCCACTGCAGTGCCTGGGGAAAAGATGGATGTACATCCTCTAACCTTCAGAAAATGTCTTTGTACAGTCCAACACATCTGGCTCCAGCTTTCTATAAGCTGCTTTAGCCCACTGTTATTTTCTGTCAAATCATCAGGTGTTTCAAACAGCAACAGCTCTCAACTTTACAACTAAGCTATGAAGTTCATTCTCACCACAAGCTTGTTCCATAAAATAAATTTTTAAAATACTGTAAAGACATTAAGAGAAATAGTAGTGGTCAAAACTATTTGCCGGAGGCTGGTACGTTGGCTAAATTAGCCTGGCTTTCCCTATTCTAATGACCTGACACACCCAAGCTGAAACTGTGTATAACAGCTGTCTACCAAGGAATGATAATTTCTCTTCATTTTAATGACAAAATTATGTTGGAAGTGTTCTGTTATTGCTAAGAACAGGACTAGGGAATACATTGCTTTGTTGAAGTTAGAAAATGCTGGCAACACATCCATGAGGAACTTTAAAAATCCCCCTTACACTGTGTAGAAACTTAGTAAACTGTGGGCAGAAGGGTATCAGAAGAGAGGGCAATCACAAAAAAAACCTGTCAGTCTGTTTCCCACTCCTGACGGCATGCAGTGGTGAGGCAAGAGATTTTCACGTGCCGAAGGGCCTAACCAAAACGTAGGCAGAGCGATTAGACTGGTACTCCAGTAAGGAAAGTCACCGCCTTCCCCACTACAGCCAGTCTCAGCAGGTTCCTCTTCCACTCTGAGAGACAGGTAATGCTCCCTTTCACAGCAGGTAGAAGATAGGTAACAAAAAGAACAAGGAAATAAATACAGCTGTTAAAATTTAAACCTTTTTTTAACACTTGCCAGTGCTTCCATAGTATTTTTTCTGGTTTTTTTATGAACTATAAATGCAAATTCAGAAAAGGCAAAAGAGGGCTATTGCTTTGGAGTAGGCCAGTGCTTGTAATGAAGATGTGAATGATTGACTGGAAATGCTGTGCATCACTTTATTATCTGTGCCTTTTCAGGTCTGTTTATTTCTGTAACACCAATGCTCTGATCCTGTGTAAGAAAACAACATGTAGCATTGTAATAAAATCAATAACATATATCTAGAAAAGAAAGGAATCAAAGTTCAGCAGAAACTAAGCTACTAGCTTTTGAAAATTGATTATGCAACTCCAGTAAAACTCTTGCCGGGTGTTATTACAAAGCTATAATTGACACTTTTGGAAGTACAACATTTACTACATTTGAAGATACAGATATATATAAACTCATTATTGTAGTAATTGAATCTGTAGAAACTATGAATTTTCTTGTTAGTAACATGCATATATACACACATACACACACTTCCTTCATTAGCCCACTTAAACACTTTAGTAGCAATAAAACCAGATCCTTTATCCCAGGTCCACTCTTGAAATCCATATGCTTTGCAACACAATGGTCTTTCAATTAACTTTCCTTCCCTTACCTTAACTACTCAGGGGCTGAATTCATCCCTGGAAAGCTTGTTGCACGACACCTTCTTTGTGAGGAATCCGCTCCACAGTGACCAGCTGTTTAATGATGTCCTGCAAAAGGATTCATGGAATTATAGCTGCATTCTAGTTATGTGCTAAACTCTGATTAAAATTACAGCCTTATTACCATAGCATGAAAATGGACATACGTCTGTAAAATCAATTTCTTACTAGATCGCTGCATTCTTAAAAAAGTTAGATTGCCATTTACTCACAGTTAATCAAGATTTTATATGTTTTGGTACCTTATGCTGCATCTGCCTAGCAGTATGTTTTGCTACTATTTAATAATAATTTTACTCTGTTTGTTATGTGTCTTTGTTTTAAAATCCCTCATTCTTTTCCTTTATGAAGTTACACTTTGCTATTATGATGGCCAAAATAATTATTACTTGTTTCCAGCATAAGCAAAGCAATTTAGAGCATTAATACCATTTAAACAGTTCCTTTTCTCCACAGCAAGCATTTGATGTAGGCAGAAAATGACATAGATTACAATCCCTTTTTATTACTAGACAGTATGAAGAAAACTCTATCAAAATCTTCTTTAATGATTGTTCTCTTCTATTTCCCTACCCACCACCTCTACCAAATAACGTAGTCCAGTTGCTTTAACATCTGTCAATGTGGTGCTGTATTCAATGCCCAAAAGAAAACAGAATACATATTGAATAAAGACAACTCTGTTAATCATAAAGTAGCCTTTCATTATAGCTCTTTCATATGTATGAAGAACATCTGATGATTTCTCTAAGCAATGAATAGTCTTTGATATTTTTGCAAAGAAATATAACTAGTTAGTGAAAATGTACTCAGGAACTCATAGTATCTTTTTTCTTGTCTACTTGGGTCTCAGCAAAGAGACATAGTGATATAAAAATATAGACGTGAAGTATTTTGGCTCATCTGTGGGAGGGAGATGGTGAGTAGGCTGACCAAAAGAAAGAAAAAGGAAAAAGAAAATAAAATCCTTTTCATTGCTTTTGCAAGGATGGTCTTACGTAAGCTGCTTGCACACACACCACACACAAAAATCAGCCTTCTTTTCAGGGAAGTGGCCTAGAATTCCGTGAAAATTTGAAAAATAATAACTACTTAGGTAAGTAGTTTTATTACTCACAACCTCCACCTTACTCTAAGCACATGGATTACGCTCTCTGAGGACACCTCCATGATCACTCTCTCTGAACAGAGCTTCAGGGAAAAATGTAGCTCAAGGTGGCATAGGATAACTTACACTTACTTGGAAAATAATCAGCTTAGACTGAAATGGGTATTTTCTCAGTGTGTGGAGGAATGTAGGAAGGGAAGCCTGGATGAGACAAAGAGCATCTTTTTTTCTACAAAGAGAGATTTTTCTAAAATGTGGCAACATTCTCATATACAGAAAATAATTATATATGTTTCTTATGGATGGTATTTACAAGATTGTGCAATGAGCACAATTGAAATATATACAGATTACAAATACAGTAATGACTTTGCAGTTGTCAGCCTGATTGCCAAGGTCTTGTAATAGTGTTGACAGTTTATTTATCTGACAACAGGAGCAGGACTGACTGACTAGTCACAATGGCTTTGCTTCTCATTCATCCTCCTCTTTCCTTAAAGTCTGGAGCATGTACAGAGGATACTAGATCTTCTACAAAAATGAGATGCCATTTTCAAGTACTTTGTAACTGAACCCACAGAAAATTCACAATCACATTCTCTCTCTCTTTACAAAACAATGTGAATCAAAAATTAATAACAAGAGGCAAGAAAAGCATCATTCTGTGAAAATAAACTCTTATGTAATTCACTTTCTCTGTAAGGTTGCTACCTTGCCAAGTGCAAGCTGCCCAGTATCACCTTAAGTAAATTTAGACATGTTCTATAATATAGAAGAACAGCAGAGATATTTCTTAACTCTCGCTGAATAAAGAATTTTACACTATAGGCGCTAAAGGCTTTCTAGGCCTTCAAAACATAAATCTCTCAATCAGGCATATAGAGAGAACAGAATAGTAGCTGTAGCAGAGCACAATCCAGCTTGCCAAAGTCAGAAACTTCAAGGAGTCCATGGACAAATTATGAGTAAGACTGCCTTGCCTCAAACACAGTCAGAAGAAAATATCTTTCTTACTTTTTTTATAAGTAGAACACCTCTGCAGTTATTTCTTAGATCATCATTAGTGTTGTGGTTGTTTGTGTAAGCTCTGTTGCAGACCAGTGAGGTGAAAAAAGTACTTGATGGTACAAGGACACTTTCACTGAGCATGAAGAGAGAACTAGACAGACAAATCCATCATGTTTAGCCTGCAGATCCAGGTGCACAAAGCAAAGAATGCTAAACACCTACCACACGTCCATATAAAAGCAAAAAAATGAAAGTACAATGGATATCCATGGTGTAATAAAATGGGGAAAATACAGCATTAAAGATCATCCTTACTGGTCTCAGGAAGGATCCAAGACACAATGATCAGACTAGCATTTCCAAAGCAAGAAATAACATGGAGCATCCAGTTGCAGACATTGAAGCCTGATTTTCAAAGTACTGAAGATGAGCATGCCAAAGGCAGACATAGCACGACAAAAAAACCGAGCCAATTAATTTATCGCTGAGAACACAAAACCTAAGAAATTCTGAACATTTCTGATTGAGTCCCTATTTTATACGTACTTAAAATTCCAAGAAACTGAATTTTTAGAGTTCTGCTTAGCAATAAGAAACCTGTTGAATGACATGGAGTAACCACTGGAATTATTTCACCAGTTGCTATGATTATGGTTATGATTGATTATGATTATGGTGATGTTTACTATACTACAATTTCAGCATAACAAATTACAGAAACAGAACAGTGCTATGTAAATAATAAGAAATTAATTACCACAGGAAAAAACTATTCTAGAGTTCTTCTTGTTGTTATTGTAGTCTTTTGTTGTGCAGGCTTAAATTTGAGGTATATGAAGAAGAAAAAATGGGCTTAATACACCTAGTACAATTCCAGTAATTCCACAGACCACAGTGAGATTAGTTCTGTGACAAAATGGGAAATCAGATGAATAGGAATGGTCCCTAAGCACACATAAATAAAATCTAATAACATGTAACAGAACAAAATAAAATTGAACAACAAAAAAAATCAGACAAAATAGCTATTAATTTACATTATATATACATCTTGTAATAACAAATTATGCCAGTCCCAAGTAATCAATTTTATTAAAGGTGCATACATTCAGTGAGTCTGTCCTTTCACCAAGAAAACAACAATGGAAAAAGTAGTATCAGTTTGCCTGCAGTGAGGGAGCAGAGGCAAAATATTTCTCTCTCTTCTAATCTTCCTGTTTAAGCTTTGTATTTCTTCAGTCTTGTCTTCCTGAGCAAATTCTGTATCAGAGATACACTGCCACCTGTTTATGGCCACCTTGGTAGGGACCACATTGCTTTGCTGCAGCCCATTAGCATGAAAGGGGCAAATGTGAAAAAGGCAGTGAGATTTTGACATACATTTTGACAATGTCAGAAGGCCAACTGAACCCAGAGGCAAGAGAAACAGGAGGGGTGAAAACTTACAGTCATCACACTGATAGCTGTGCAGGGCCACAACTCTGAAACTGACTTGTCAGTTGGCAGCAGAACGGCAAGACTCATAAAACATTTACTGATAAGGTAGTATGCAAACAACACAGCTAAGGACTTTACATAATGCCAGCGCTATTGCTATTATGCAGGAGGCATCATGAAACAGAAATTTTGTATTTAATTACACACAGCAGCTTCACAATAAAAACAGTGACCCTGGCATATATTTCGATTTCAAATTTTCTACGCTGGGGCATCCAAAGCATTTCCTCATTCCTCTAGCAGAACATATTAAACTTCAAAGAAGACAAAAGTCATGTTTTAAATGTAAATTCCATGTCATTTGTCAAGGACTTTTTATATGCAAGAGGTGACCTAGCAAAGTTGAAGAATGTGGTGGGTTTTTTTCTAATTGGCTTATAGGGAAATTTCTGCAGGGTTATATTGATCCCTTCACAAGTCTAGCACTGATAAGCCTATGCCATGAGACTCCCCTTGTGATACAGGTGTGATTTCCCCAAGAAAATTAGGATCGTGTATTCCAACTTGAGTTCACTTGTAATGACATAATCTGTAGAATGTCTTCCCTATTTACAGCTATAATTTATGGCAAGAATTTGTAGGAACTTGCAATTTTCCTATGGTTCCAGAGAGTTTATCATGTCCCACCAGAGAAGATCCCATTGTCTATCTTTCCTTGTTGTCTTACTCCCACCCGCATGTTTATCTCACTTTCTACATGTATTGAAGGAATAATATTGTTTGTCTTGTAGCAGAGATGGGGAAAAAAGGGTTCAATATAATCCATCAAGCTGCCATGGACAAATCTTCCTCTGTCTTGGATGATACAAGCAGACTATGAACTCCCAAGCCCAGGCTCCCCCTCTGTTTTTTTGATTCACAGGAATGCATTGGCTTGCTTCAACACCCTCTGTTTTACATTCAGGCCTTTCTCTTCCAGAATTCAGAAAAACTGCAAAAAACTAACTTCCAGCATCATACTCACAACTAAAGTGACATATAATAGTAGTTGGAAAAACATTTAAACAGTGAATTGCAAACCTCCTTGCCAAAAAAAACCAAAAACCTCTACTGGATATTTAATATTTTATTTTTCAAACTGAGAAAAACCTAGGCAACAAAAAGCCTACCCAAAACCAAAACAACAAACAAAACCCCTACAACCTACTCCTTTCCATAAGCATTTAATTGAATGAAGAGTTCTTGCAAATTGCTCACTAGAAATACTGGCATAAGGATCTTCGGAATTAACTGATACTTTTAGTCCAACATATTCAATTTTTCTCTCAGGAACATACACTCAGAAATCCCATGTTTTGAGATTTTCTGGCGTGTTCTATTGAGGCTGAATTCTTTGCAGTTTCTTGCAATTTGTGATCACTTGCGTGCCACTGGATCTGAAAACTAAGTGACCAATCCCCACTGAAAGTCATTTTACTGGACAAACGTCTCCCCATATATATCAGAATTTCCTCCTTAACTTCCTGTACAGATGATGTAAAAAGCCAGTAGAAAGGATTATCAGCCCCAAATTTATCCACATATTCATTCACCACAAATTAAGAAATTGTTAGACAGCTATTTTAAACATACAGCCTCTTCCAAACTCATACATGATTAGGTTTGTCCTTGGTGTCACAGTAGAGCTGATAATAAGGTCTGTTCAAAGATCCTACTGTAGACCTTTGCATTCACAAAATTTGAGACAAGGCAATTCAGTGCTACACCAGGCTCTAACCCTGACATTAAATTTTCAGTTGTAATGAAGAATTTACTTTTACCTTTAAGAAAACAGGTGGACTCAGTTTGAAAATAACATCATTCAATGTTAATGAGGATTTCTGATGCAACTGGAATATCCCATAGACACATTAGATTAAAAGGAATTCCCCAGTATCAGCTGACCCTGTGAGGACTTTACAACAACCTGATTCCTGTGGTGTGACTCCTGCTTTGACAAAGAACATGTTCTACTTCTTCCTGCTGGTTGATTCTGTAAGAACATGAGAGATTACTGCCACGGTCATATCTTTATGTGCTCACAAGATCCAGAGAACCTGGGGAGCTGGGGACACCTCTGTGATAATTCTGAAGCAAACCTACAACTGAATCTATTAGCTTGAAAGATAATATTGTTTCACACTGGGTCCCATTTCCATCTCTGTTTTTTAGCGGGTGAGAAGAGGAAAAAAGTAGGGGGACATGGTGGCACATAGCTCTCCTCACAAACTGGTCTGAGGAGAGGAGAGGGGAGCAGAGTTCCATGTTCACTGCAGTGTACACACACACACATATATATGAATTTATATACACATAAAGGAAAAGTTGCAAAAAGCTTCTTGAATACTTTCTGCTACTGCCATAGGAAGGGGCTACCTTCTTACGGGTTTCTGAACTAGCTGTGCTGACACATACAGCAACATGGGGTCACTATCATGCAGCCCTTTTTCTAGCACAGGACAAAATAAGCTACTCGTTACAATACTTCTGTATTTTAGCCACTTGAAAACCTTACCATGCAAATTGGCTGTACTGCAGTTAAGTTCTGATGCATGGAGGGACTTTATGTCCTCTTGGATGACAAAGAGTTTTCGCCACTACTTCAGAAGCATTTTGCCTCTCTAAAGGCTATTTTCAGAAAGATTTGTTTGTTCTCACAGGACATTTCTGTCAGAATTGTGAAAATATGCTTGCTTAACCTGCCGTGGATAAACTGAATTATAAAGCTTTCTACTTGCTGCTGATGACTACAAGTTTCTGTCTGGCTAGGAAAGACAGCTGTTTTAAGTCCAGCAGCATTTCCATGACAATGTGATGTTAAAAAACTCATATATTAACACTTAAAAAGAAAAAAAAAAAAAGGTAATTTCTCTTGGTTTTCTTTCTATTTCCTACTGTGTAGTTGAATGATCTCTAGCTAAAGGATTTCTTAGAAGCTAATTACCAGGTAGCCTAAAGCCCTAAGGCAAAGCCTCAGAATTTTTCCTTTAGATTTTCCAACTAATAAACTAGAAATCCTTACTTTTTGTGCAGTACTATTCTCTCACCAGTGTTAGATGGACCTCTAGTGTGAAGAAAACATCATCATCCTCATTTCACAGGCCTAAGAAGTAAAGCACTAGAAGGCTTAAACAGGACTGAAATAGTTGTAAGGTAGAAAACAAGACACTAAGAATCACTGTAAGTCCCATGTGTCCTGTGAACTACTACCAACAACATTCCTACTGTGATACACTGAAATGATGATCATACCACCGTACAAACTGCTTGCATAATTTGCACTAAAATATAGCCTCTTTAATACTAACAGCTGTGTGTGTAAGATTTACTTACCACACTGACTGAGCATTCACCTGGCTCCTCTGCACTGTACTGCATTAATTTCTCCTCCTTGTTCCTAGCAGGCTTTTTCTGCAGCTAGTGCACTGAGACAGATGCTTGGCCATTTAAGGGTTTCCTACAACCATGAAAATTTGGCCTATGACTTACAGTATGGTTGAACCAAACCCAATGGCTAAACGTCAAGTCTCAAAATAATACTGCTTCCAAACCATGGGAAAATTTCAACTATCAGCTATTTCCTTGCCAGAGCTGCTGGTGTTCATTTAATTGCAACTCAGGGCTGTAATTTGCCAGTCATTCCTTCACTCAAGTTTGTGGAGTCATTGTAACACATGGCGGTCACCCTGTTCCTCCTGGGGTGATATATCATGTGTTGACTTTCGTCCCCTAATTACTGCAGAATTTCTGTCTTTCTCAGAAGGAGTTTCAAGACACAGAGAGTGGATAGACAGAATGAAAGGGTCAGGTTTACCTTCTACCAGCAACCCTTCATAGTTATGGGACAGCAGATGGAAAGCGCAGCTCATGTTTCAGAAATATTCAGGGGAGGGTAGAAGCCTTTTCCTAAGATGGAAAAGCTAATCTGCTGCTGCTTCTTGTCCACTTCCCTTCTTTCTACCATACCTAGTTCCCTAGCAGTTCCAGAGTCCCAGTCATACCCTGGAGCCCTGTGGTGTGCAGTGAAAGTGTAATATTTGTGTCTGTCATCAGGTAACACAGGGTCACAAAGGTATTTTAACAAGGAAATGTCAAAGGAAAAATCTGCTTATTTTCCCAGTAACAAAAGAAAAGAAAAACAACCTCTTTGTTTTCCACTCCTGTAGTCCTATTAGACAGGGAGGCTGGTTTCAATTCCTACAGGACCCCAGCTGCCAGGTAATACATTAAACTTTTGCCCTGTTTTGCTGATCCTTCTAAACGTACTTGGTTTCCCAGTCTTTCTGAAAAATGTAAACATGTATGACTCAATGGCACAGTTCCAATGCAACATCTTATGCTCCACATATACTTATCCTAAATTTTGAAGATCCACAGTAACCCCAGCAGCAAGCATAGTACCGAGTATGCTGCAGAAGTTAATTGTCAGAAGCTAATTACACAATTTCTCCCAAATATCCTAAGTTTCTGACGGTTACAATTGGGCCATTATGGGTATATATTTTCCCAGATGACAAAGTAATACGTGCACTGAATTCCAACATGTTTTTTTCTAGCACAAGCTAGAATCCCAGTATTCTTGTATGAATTCAGCTTTTTTCTTTTCTGCTTTCCATTTTTTTCTGCAAATCCACCTTTGTGTTCTGATTTCCTGACTTCTGCCATTAGTCAGTACTCGTCTATCCCAACAGCAATGAAAGTTGTATGTTTTCCTCCATACTGCAGCCCAGCCTGCCTGCCAGAAAGTAATGTCATTCCTTTCAAAGACAAATAATATCCACAAAATCATTAGGGTTTCCTCTCCTTCCCTCCTATTTCTTATGCTGATAATACTGAATAGGTAAGGTATTTGGGACATAGAGGCCACTGCTGATGGCTTTTCTCTGATTATTATTTAGAGATTGCAGTTATTATTCTTTTTCTTTTTTTTTTTTTTTTAATATATGTTATTAAAGTGCTCCAAGACCCAGTTGTGGAGCAGGACTCTACTAGAAAAAAGCCCAACACTTAAATACAGAATGAAGTGATGTCCCTATCACAAAGACTTCACAGTCTACAAAATAAACCTGGCAAAAATAGCAACAATTCCCCAGTTGTGTATGGAACAGGACTGACAACTAAAAGTGCTAAAAAAATCATGAGTCATTCCCTAGAAAATGGTAAGGCTGGCTTAAACATAATAAGATTTTTTAAAATTATAAAGGAAGAGTTCTGCTGGCCTTCAGAGCATTTGCAGTACATTACTGTTACATTTTCCAACCTTTTCTCACACTCTTTTGGACTAGAAACTTAGCCTAATGTGTGCAGGCAACTAAAACAGCTGAAGCTAAGATGCAGCCTGCTGATACTCCTGAGTCTCATTGTTGTCCCAAAAAGGGGTTGTTTACCCAATGTACAGACACCAATATACACACAGAGCAGAGGTACTATCTATTTCTTTTATTTCTGCAGAGATGGGTGCTAGGTGGTAACCCACAAAGTTAGCACACTGGCCTAAAAACTCTTAGGCATATTTATATGGTTCAAAACACAGAAATACACAACCTTAATTACAACTATTGGTTGGTACCTTATCTTAACCGTTACTATTGGTTAGTACCGTCTCTTGCTTTCATTTAAAGTTACAAGGTCCCTTAATTTATGTATGCATGCTACAGCACCGTGGTGCAGGGGGTAGTCCAATTCAGTCGCCAGTTGAGTTGGTGGTTGTGATCTCCCACTGTCACCTTTCCCTTTCCCTCAGTTAGTGCAAATTTTTGTTAATTTCATGCCTTATACAGCAGCTGTCTGGTTTTCAGCTAGTTTTGGTGACTTCTATTATAGGGTGTTCCTTATTATAAGCCTGTTCCTCTTCAAGGGTATATTCATTAGCAAGGCATTTATTTTTTATACCAATTGTCTGGTTTCACAGGGCTTCGTGACATTTTTACGGCTCTTTATTCTTACTTAGTGAGACATACTACCTTCTAAAATAGATTTTACCTTTTTAAAAGTATATTCTACATTTTTAAAGTACATTGTTGTGAGAAAGCTCCTGGTGACAAATTGGCCATGCAATGATTGTTTAGCTCTGGCTAGAAAGGAGGTCAAGGGCAATGACCATTTTCAATTTCTTGAAATAAAACAAAAGGCCAGATCATGTGCCTGTATCTCATTTTTGAGAGCTGCATAGCCAATAATTCTGAATGCCTTTCCCCACTTCACCCTCCAGTTCTCTGTGTACTTAAGTTAACCTATTTCCTCAAACTTGCTCAACGTTCTCCAAATTAGTGTTCACCCACTCATCCTTTTCAATGTGTTACCAAGAGACTTGAGCTTTAAAATAATTTTGTCATTTGCTATCATTATATTCTATCAAGCAAGTGTTCTGCTTCATTATGTCTTCATCAAAATAAGTCTCCAAATGGCGTGTGGGTGAACAAAGCTCTCCAATTTAATTTATGCCTTTTGTGAAGAAAAGCAAGGAGCAACTTGCTGTAAGAATCAGTAATTTTATAATTACATAT
The DNA here is from genome assembly GCA_013400055.1 of Nycticryphes semicollaris. Taxonomy (NCBI): domain Eukaryota; kingdom Metazoa; phylum Chordata; class Aves; order Charadriiformes; family Rostratulidae; genus Nycticryphes; species Nycticryphes semicollaris. The sequence goes on along the minus strand of VXBJ01002189.1, from coordinate 22,302 downwards.
GTATTAGAGTAGTTACATGTATGATATATCACATAACGAGTCATACTAAAGAATTGCTGGAGCAGCAGTAGGATATTATCCTATACTTTGCCCTTTGTTCACTGTCACCATATATTAATGCATATGCACTTTGCACACTACAGAGACAAAACGACGTTATTGCAACATTGCAAGCCAATATCATCTTCGCTTGGGGAACAGTTTATTATTCTACTAATAAAATTACATTTGTTTAACTTACTTTTACCTCTCAGCTTTTCAAGATGTTAAGAGCTGATTGCCAGTACAGGGAGGATACAGCCTTCTCGCATGGTCCTGGAGGTCAGGTGCTGGTGCTATTGTGAACTAACTCTTGCTATGAGGCAGTGGTGCCTTGTAGGTATTGGTGTGCCAAAGAGCAACACTATATACATTTTTTCTTTTGCAACAGCCAACAACAAGTCACATTTGTAAACAATAATGCCTGATCCACAGCTCCAGAATCTTGAAATATGTATCAGGTCCAGTTCAAATCCATGTTAGTCATTTGCCTTAAGCAGTGTACATTTCTGAGTCAGCAGGTGGCAAGCTATTGCAGAGATCAAAAGGTCAGCCTCCACTCCAGACAGTAGATGCATTTATCTTCTCTATCTGATCCTATCTTAATCACATTTGGACCATCAGTTTAGGGTAGCCCCTTAATGAATTTTTATTAACATTTCAAAATCAGTTACTTGAATACAAGTTTGCTCATGAAGAGATCATTCTCCCACCCCTCCACGGACACCCCGTCTGTGCCATGCTGGTATTATCCGCCAGGCATTTCTAAATGCTTTGCAGAAACTCAGAAATTTTTAATCATCATGCAAAATTAATTTCTTTCCTTTTTACTACCAGAAATCCTTCTCAGATGAAGCTAAAGAAGGGTGCTGTGCGAAATGTGTGTTGTTCATACTTGTCCTCAACATTTTGTGTAACTAGGAAGGAAAACAGTTTGCAATCATGTTGGTCTCTCTCTTTTCATGGACATCTAATCGTCTGAATAATTTAGAAAATGGAGGAAGTGTTTTTTAAACCTTTACTGCAGTATGCACACAGCTGCTGCTTCATGATCACTTTACAGATACAACATCATACTTTTCAGGCAAATGAGAACTGCTGGAGTTCGTAAAACATATCTGTCCTTGATGACTTTCAAAGCATGGCTTTCCTTCAGTCCACTGTAAATAGTATGCAGCTGTCCTGGTTTAAGGTAAAACAGAACCAGTTTTCTGTTCAGTAATTTTACTTTTTAGCTGGGTTTCTAACTAACTAAACTCTGAAATTAGCAGTATATTCTTCAGAACCTGTTCACTCTCAGAATGACAAGACTTGATTATATCACGACACGGTATGCGAAGAGGGTCTTGCTTATACTTAATGCTAGAACAACCAAGGTTACCTAACTTCGTTATTTACTCATTTGACGGTTTGAAGCAGAAAAGAGTAGAGGTGTCACACCTGCAAGGAGGAGAGAATGGACAGGACAGGTGACACAAAGCTGACCAACTGGGGTATTCCATCCCATCTGCATCACACTCAGTACAAAAGCTGAGGGATCAAAGGGTCAACTCTCTTTCTTCAATGGCTGACATCTGAGGAGGGCCCTGTCTGTTTGTCTGCTTTGATCCCGATCCAAGCATTCCTGACTCCAGATCCAGAATCCAGTTCCTGTCTGTCACTGAGTCCAGTCTGGGACTTTTCCCAATGCCTGCTAGTGATGTGGTCATCATCGTGTGTACTTTTTTCCCCCTTTTAAAATTATCTTCTTATTATTGTTATACATTATGTCATTATTTATTAGTATTTTCATTAAAGTTTAATTCTTTTTCTAAGATCATCAATTTCTTTATCTCTTCCTCTCCTCTCTTTGAAGACTGGGGAAGGGAGAGGCCATCTGTCATTCTGATTGGCTAATCCGGCCAAAACCATGACAATAGTTACTATTTAAATCTTGATATGTGAAACATATTTTTATGCCACCTTTCCACTCTACTTGACTACCTTCTTACACCATGGTCTGCACCCAAGAAAACGTACAAACATTGTATGAAATGTTTACACTACTTAAAGCAAGAAAGAAAAAATTCAAAGCATTTCTCACTGATAGAAATTCCTTATTTATCACATGGTCGCGGTCTCTTCCAGCTTTCATTAAAATTTATGACAATTTTCACAGTATTCTTAATGGGAACAGGAACACAACACAGAAAAAAATATAAGTGATCTAGAACATGGTGTTCCACATCCAAGTTTTTAAAGTCTAACAGGTGCACCATTATCAAGGAATTCTAACATCTTTTCATTATTACTCTTTTATGTTAGCTGGACACAGGTGAGTTGTTCTGCTCTCACAGAGCAAAATGGCTGATAAAACACTAATGTTTAATTGAGATAGATCAAACCTGGGTTTTGGTAGAAAAAATTACACTCAGCCTTAGAGGGCTATAAATTTAGAGGGTTATAAACTAGTAAATAAAAGTATTATCTTTAGCTGTCATCTTCCTTACAGCTGTGATTCCAGTGGCTCCAACAAATTTGAAAAATCTCACTGTTTTTGCACAGGATTTTATTTCATTTTAGGAAAAAAA
>VXBJ01002188.1:1680305-1726931 GCA_013400055.1 Nycticryphes semicollaris | reverse complement strand
TGGGGTTAGCTTATAGGTGTTAGTTTGTAGACGTTGTGGTGTGGGATTATTTTTTAGGGGTTAGCTTATAGGGGTTGTAGTGCGGTGTTAGTTTATAGGGGTTAGCTTGTAGGGTGTGTGTTGTGGGGTTATCTTATACATGTTAGCTTATGGGGATTTTGCTGTGGAGTTAGCCTATAGAGGTTGTGGTGTGGGGTTAGGTTAAGGGGTTGTGGTGTGGGGTTGTGGTGTGGGGTTAGATAGAGGGGTTAACTTATTGAGGTTTTGGTGTGGGGTTATCTTATATGGTTTGTGTTGTGGGGTTAACTTATACGGGTTAGATTATAGGGGTTTTGTTGTTGGGTTAGATTATAGGGGTTAGCATATAGGGGTTGTGTTGTCGGGTTAGCTTATATGTGTTAGCTTATAGGTGTTTTGGTGTGGGGTTATTTTATAGGGGTTGTGGTGTGGCGTTAGTTTACAGGGGTTATCTTATAGGGGTTGTGGTTTGGTGTTAGCTTATAGGGGTTGTGGTGTGGCGTTAGCTTATAGAGGTTTTGGTGTGGGGTTAGTTTATAGGGGTTGTGGTGTGGGGTAAGATTATAGGGGTTGTTGTGTGGGGTTGCCATATAAATGTTGTGGTGTGGGGTTAGTTTATAGGGGTTGTGGTGTTGGGTTAGCTTATAGGGGTTATCTTATAGGGGTTGTGGTGTGGGTTTAGCTTAGAAGGGTTAGCTTATAGGGATTGTGTTGTGGGGTAAACTTATAGAAGTTGTGGTTTGGGGTTAGTTTATAGGGTTGTGGTGTGCGGTTAGCTTATAGGGGTTACCTTACAGGGGTTGTGTTGTGGGGTTAGCTTATAGGGGATTTGGTGTGGGGGTAGCTTAAAGATGTTACCTTATAGTGGTTGTGGTGTGCGGTTGTTTATAGGGGTTGAGGTGTGGGGGAATGGTGTGGGGTTAGATTATAGGGGTTTTGGTGTAGGATTAGTTTATAGGGTATAACTTATAGGAGTTGTGGTGTGGGCTTAGTTTACAGGGGTTGTGGTGTGGGGTTATCTTATATGGGTTGTCGTGTGGGGTTAGTTTACAGGGGTTATCTTATAGGGGTTGTGCTTTGGGGTTAGCTTATAGGGGTTAGCTTATAGGGGTTGTGGTGTGGGGTTAGCTTATAGAGTTGTTGTATGGGATTAGTTTATAGAGGTTGTGGTATGGCTTTAGCTTATAGGGGATATGGTGTGATTTGGTGGTGTGGGATTAGTTCATAGGGTTTGTGGTGTGGGGTTATCTTATATGGGTTGTCGTGTGGGGTTAGTTTACAGGGGTTATCTTATAGGGGTTGTGCTTTGGGGTTAGCTTATAGGGGTTAGCTTATAGGGGTTGTGGTTTGCAATTAGCTTATAGGGGTTAGCTTATAGGGGTTGTGGTTTGCAATTAGCTTATAGGGGTTAGCTTATAGGGGTTGTGGTTTGCAATTAGCTTATAGGGGTTAGCTTATAGGGGTTGTGGTTTGCAATTAGCTTATAGGGGTTAGCTTATAGGGGTTGTGGTTTGCAATTAGCTTATAGGGGTTAGCTTATAGGGGTTGTGGTTTGCAATTAGCTTATAGGGGTTAGCTTATAGGGGTTGTGGTTTGCAATTAGCTTATAGGGGTTAGCTTATAGGGGTTGTGGTTTGCAATTAGCTTATAGGGGTTAGCTTATAGGGGTTGTGGTTTGCANGTTGTGGTTTGCAATTAGCTTATAGGGGTTAGCTTATAGGGGTTGTTGTGTGGGGTTAGCTTATAGGGGTTGTGTTGTGTGTTTAGCTTATTGGGGTTGTGGAGTGGGGTTTGGTTATAGGGGTTGTGTTTTGGGGTTAGTTTATACGGGTTGTGGTGTGAGGTTATCTTATAGGGGTTACTATAGGGGTTGTGGTGTGGGGCCTCCCTGTGGCCCTCCCCGGGACTGGGCATTCTTCCCTCTGCACACCAGAGGAGGCAGCAGGTGTTACACATGCCCTGGTGCACAGTGATTCTGCACAAAAATGTGCCGTTTTTCACCAATGTCAGAAGAGTGGCAATTTTTTCACAGAATCACAGAATCAGAGTATATCAGGGATTGGAAGGGACCTTGAAAGATCATCTAGTCCAATCCCCCTGCCGAAGCATGACCTCCCTGATCAGGTCACACAGGAACGCGTCCAGAAAGGACCTAATTTCCTCACCTAATACAATGTCATTGGCCATCATTATTCCCCTACAAAATAATCACACACAAGTTACGGAAGAACAACATCCCAGAGGATCCCAAATCTAAGCAAGTCAAATCAACATCATCTTTCTGAGGACTCAGGAGGGCTTGTGATTCTGGTGCCAGAAGCAGCTGAGAATGCCCAGGAGTGTTTTCCAGATAGTGTTCTACATCATTCTTTACCACATAGCAGTCTGCTTCTGTGTATGCTCCCACAAAGGCAGACGGACATCAATAAAATACTGTTACTTTATTCGATAAGGATTTGAAACTTGAGAGCACTACACCTAACAATCTAGACACTTAAAGAAATAACCTTGTGACATGATATTAAGCAGTATGCAGGCCTAGGACAAGTTATATACAAGTGAGTTGAAATAGGATAATATCCCATAAGCTTAATGAGATTTCTTATTCTAGAGGTACACCATCTTCTAAATATAACCCAGTACTTTAGAATACGTGCCTGACTAGAAATGAAAATACAAGAGAGAAAAGGAAGTGTATAAATCAACAAAGAAAGAAAAGGGGGAGCAAGAGGGGGAAAGAATCAATGTCAAAAAAAGTTATTCAAATTGAAAAAGATGGTAACTGCAGACTAAAACTCAAATTAAGTATTTGTCAGTAGTGTGAGAAAATAAGAATTAGTTTGAAGAACACTACTGAAAACTTTTCTAGAGGCTTATTCCTGGCACCACTACTGCATTTTAAGTTTCAGGCATTCCATAGGCCTAAAGGGAGCCACCACTACCAACTGAACATTGACCAAGTTAAAAGAAAATGAAGAAAAATGTCCGAGGGTGAAAAGCTAATCCTTCAACAGCTCTGTTAGCAAAGCAATAAAAGCAACATGAGTCTGGTGTTTACAGAAGTGTGGAATAAAAACTAAAGATATAAGTCCTTCAGTCTTCCTTATTTCATTTCTCCCTCTTTCACCAGCTTTTTGGTTTTTGTTTTGTTTCATAACAAGTTGTCACTTTCATCTTCTCTGGTTTACCTTTATTTTAAGATGAAATTTTTACTTCCCCTGCCCCTTGGGCTAGCAAAATTTTATGAAGTCAAGCAGAGATCACACCCAAAGACAGGTGGGTCAAACACATTGCAATATCCTTCAGGCACTTCACTATGGCTAAGATAAAAGGAAGAGCAAGTGTTCATAACTTTACGGGTACCAATAGGAGCAAAAACCCTTAAGAAAGGCTACAAAAACCATTCTCAGAAGGCAGACATGGCATGGTTTTAGAGTCCATAAGCATCATCATATGAGCAATCTGTCTGCTTTGCTTTTCTTATAGCAAGGATAAGGCAGCTTAACCTTCCAAACCTAGGGCACACCAGCTTACACCCACTGCTGGGGGGTGCCAGCACAGACAATAGCTGCAGAGCATCAATACACACCCTAAATCCAATCCTGCTGTCTTTTCCCCCCACTTTGTGCATACTCCTACATTCTGGGGCAGTGGGGCAGCAGGACAGCTGGGAGAGCTCAAATATATCTGCAAATAACCAAGCAGAGACGAAGCAGAGGCTTCCAGCTGGCAGAATAAGGAAAGTAACATTGCTCTCTTACCTTTTCCTGGTGCATGCACACTTTCCTCCTGGTACTCTGAAAGCCCTGCTGTTGCTGTTCATTTGAGAATCATACTTTTTCTGGTGGAAGATCATGTGAAGTGGGTGCTTGAGACTGTAGTACTGTAGTTTCTTCTGAATGAACCACGAGGCCTATGCAGTTTCTTACTGTTTTGTTTACTGCAGGGATCTGTCTGCAAACACTGAGACCCTGATTATTTACGGGAATCCTGGAAGAGGATTTCAGTATACCAGCAGGAACATGGAGGCAGATTCCCCAACTTTTAGTGTGATTCAGGTGTTCTGGGAGAGTAACTAAGTATCTGTAATCCACCTTTGCCAACAAATAACTTTCACTTCAAAACCCACATAAGAACCCCTATTTGCATATGTTTGTAATCAAAGGCAGGTACTCCAGCTAAAATTCCCAAGGAATAACACTCTTATGGCCATTGTACAGAAGTTTTCACCTTCTGTAATTTGGAATATACCATTACGTTCATGCAATGTCCACAGTGAACAAATAGTGACACTAAGTGTGTACTGTTAAGATACAATCCAAAACACAGTTTGAATGCATTTACATGAACAAAGTGATAATAATGTAATTTTAAGTTAGCTTTATGTCCCACCTTAATCAGAATTCTTAGGAAAACTTTTTTGTTCCAGACACTTGGTGCCATTTTCTGAAAACATTTAGACCCTGGTTAACAAGGTTTATTAAAGAAAGACTTTCTGTCTCTCAATGTCATTCATCTGACATTCAATGTCAGATTCACTGGGATATTTAAAAATAGCCGCAGCTCTTCAGTCATTTAATGTCACTCTTTGAAAGATTTAGAAATGGTTTTATCATTAGTATTATCTGAATAACCTCAATAGACTTTTATTAAGCGCATTTCTTAAAATAAATAAATAAGTAGATAAAAATTCAGCACAGTATGCAGTGGGAGTAAGGAAGACCACAAAAGATGTCAGTTCTCTCCTTAGGTCTTTCCAGAAGATTTCTAGACCTGTCAATAATTTCTGGTTACTTAGAAAATTATTTCAGCAGCCTTCAATCTGCTGCACTACCACACTGACTGATCTGAGCCAGCAAACAGTCTGTGCAATCACACTCCTTCACCTTCAGTGGTTGTGGCAGAGGAGATCCAGATGCTGTCAACATCACAGTGTCTCCTTTGACTCTCTTCTATTCATTTTCTACAGGAACCTGATCAAGGATAGGTTGTAGCAGCATATTACAAACCACAGTTCATTTTCACTACTAAATTTTATTATTTTTCTTTTAAATGAGGACAAAGATTTTCTTGTTGTTAAACTGAGTCAAGATATTTAAAAAGAGTCTAAATTTAAGCTCCTGAAATTCATGGACTAATTAAGTAATTTTTTGAAGTTATTAATACCCAGCACCTCACAGTGATACCTATTGCCAAAACACTCATTGCTCCCAGAGAGCTTGTAAGACAAGACTGCAGCATGAAATGCAGCTTACTTTTATCAGTACAATAAGATCCCTACTCCAAGAATCACACCTATTTCTATTGCAGCATGACTCAGCTACTGCATAAGAAATAATTTGGAGACCTAAACAATACTGAACACCTTCAGGCCATTGCTGTTGGATTCATTTGGGTTTTGTTGTTTGTTTTGGGGCTCTGGGGGGATGGCAGCCTGGGAGAGCACAGTGGTTGGTTAGTTTGGGAATTGTTTGGGGGTTTTTTTCCCCTTTTTCTTTTATTGAAGTTGAGGCTACCCAGAGAGGACCAAACTAAGACCTGGGCAAGCATGTGGAGTGATGACCTCAACTTTTGTTCAGTTCCTCAGACAAGGCAATGTGGAGCAGTCTGCATGACTTCTCAGGAGAGCCAAGATTCGCATGAAAGCCCAGTGTGTGTTGCAGCATATTTCTCCATGGATGCTCCAGCATATGCCTTGCTTACGATTTGGTCTCTTAGTCCTAGTTGAAGGACTAACAGAAAGTTCCTGAACAGAAAGGTAGCACTCCAGTGCAAGGCTAAAGGAGTGATTGTTAGAGCTAAGCAACACCTGACACTCTTGGATTCTTTGTGGTTTTAACATCCAGGATTTACTCATGTTGAGACCCCTGGTTGGGACTCAGTTTATTTAGACCTGGATCTTTGTCGTTTATTTAGACTAAGCTTTCACCATCTGTTCTTTCAAATTCTGAAATTCTGTAGGGAACATGACGACAAAGCCAGGAAACTCACGCTAGTTAAAGGAAGGGCATCTATCTATTAATATGTACACAGGCAAAGCATCTGTTAAACTGGAGTTAAGCCTGAAATTAAGATTATGTTAAAAAAAAGAATTTATGAATACAAAAAAAATCTTGCATAAATTATTCAGTATGAATTAAACATCCAGCTGCACATAGCTGGCAGATTTCTGTTAAAATATAAAATCATAAGTAATTTACATAAGCTGTCCATTGTGCAAACACATTCATTTTATCCCCTTACAAAGAAAATTGAGATATTTTCAAGTGTCTTATCTCTTTATGTCAAAAGCAAAGCTATACAAAAGGAATCATACATTTGAGAAAACTTGGCAACTTCCCCAGGTTTGCAAAGTTGGGGTTTTGGGGTATTTTTTTATTTGATGTTTAGTTTAAGAAAAGTTCCAGGGGAAAAAAGAATGCATACAGGAAAGTTTATACTGAAAGAAAAGAAACCTTTTTTTGAAGAGGCCAAGTAGTTGAATCCTTTCCCCATTAAAACCACTTCTGCTAGTATGTAATCTGGACCTCTACATTTGGAAAGAAAAAAAAACACTTTAATTTCATTCAAAGTTTTCCCCTTGAACTTTTTCTCAAGTTGATAATATGAGATAATAAGTTAGTTTCAAACCAAATAGTGGAATAATTGCTTTTTCCATAAAATCTAATTCTGTTACTGCTCAAGAGAAAGCAGAGTGGGTAAAAGTAACTGAGAAGCATCAAGTTTTCTGCATTTTTTTTCCATTTTAAATGAGTTAGGTCAATTAGGAAATTTTTAAACTTGAAATGGCCATCAGTTTCAGGGAGGCAAGAGGGGGTAACACAGACATTTCTAACACTCAGAGGGTAGGTGGCCTTGGTAACAGACGCTACCTCCAGCACTGTGGTCCTGGGTGCCAGAGGAGGGGAAGGAGCAGCAGCACCTTCAGACACAGTTCTGCTTGCCCAGCACATGAGCAGTGGGAAACCCAGCCATCTGCCACAAGAACTGGGCCACCCAGGACCTGGGTGGCCATCTCCCACAGGCCTCTTAACTTTATCTCCAGTAGCGACAATACCTGCATTACTGGCAATGTTCACAATAGCCCCGTGATACAAAGGTTTTAATAGTCCTGTTTCTTAAACATAAGCAAAGTCGTAGGTATGGTTCCCTGAAGAAAGGGGAAGGTTGTGGGGACCCACTGTGATCTTAAATCCAGATCTACCTGCTGAAATCCTGATCTGTGCACAAGTCCAGGTGCAGATTTATCATGTACAAAAAAACTTAAACCTAACTGAGCAGACAATATTTTAGGCTAAGAAAGGGCCTTGCTACATGCAGTGAAAATTGCCCTGTAAATGCTTCTCTTTTTATTCAAATACCTAAAGTTGGTTTTACAGCAATCCAAAGAGCTGAATGGGACATATGTCTGGACAGTGCTGCCAATTTCCCTAATGCACTGCCAGGACTATTGGTTTTTCTGAGAGTATAAATCCTTCTGACGAGTAACCTGTTTTGCCCTTTTTTTTTCCGAGAGGGGGTCCAGTTTGACTTCAGGAATTTAAAAATTCAGACGGAAAATACCAAATAATTTTGCTTACCTTTGAACTTAAAGTTCTGCCTTTCACCTTAAAACACCACCTCCTTTGCATCTGGAGACCAGATGAATAAACAATAAACAAAATCTCCTCTTCACCTTTTTTTCAGGGAATGTAACTTAGAAAGTTGGCCAGGCCAGGCATCCCAGCCACATGCCACTGTGCATGCCTCTGGCCTCCTTGCCAGTGCTGCCAAGCAACCCAGACACAGGGAAAGGTTGCGCCTGCCCTTAGCTGAACCAAATCATGCTGTGGTACAGGTAGGAAAAGCTGGTAGAAAGCCTCTGTAGTCGTCTTTTCTACTCCACTGGAAAATGGACCCAAAGTCAATACCTCAAGGAGAAGGAGGACAAGGGACTTCAAAGCACTGTTGTTACACAGCTGACAACTTAGTAAGAGCAGTTAAAGGAGAACATTTCTGAGACAGGATTTATTCACTGATATTTTCTTGCTCATTGAACCATTATAACTGAGAAAATGCAGTTTAGTGCATTCCTGCTCCGTTTCCTGGCCCTCAGCACAGAGGGGCCCAAAATGAGAAGCAGGTCACTAATGGTCTTGAATTGCCCTTGAATGCAATAATGTCTGCTACTGAGATCTTCGGGCAGGGGGTGGGTTTTGGTTTTGTTGTTTGGGTTTTTTGGTTTTAAATTCCCTCCTATTCCCCCACCCCACTCAAAAAAATTAATGAGGAAAACTCACAACTTGAATTCATCTAGTCTAATTTCAACAAAGCATCAAATTGTGTTTGCTGGAAGCAATTAAGTGCAAATCAGCAACTGTTAGATAATTGAGGGGTCCATTTACTCCAATAAAAATGTGTTTCTTTGCCCCTGTTGTATGACAAGATGCAGATAGGGTGGGCAGTCTGCATTCAGACTCACAGGCATTGTAGTGGTTTTACATCAGGACTAACTGAGAGCTGAGATTGAACACTGCTAATAAAAGCTGACCCCTTTGATGGGAGAAGAATGCATGAGGGGCTGCTTCTTATTCCTCTAGCAAAAACGCTGCACACAAAGTCACACTTCGGGCAGAACAATCCCTGCACTACTACTCCTGGGAGGAGCCAGTCCTTACCCCAGGGACCGAGACCTACTCCAAGTTTGAAACAGTTGGGAATGACAGTTTGAGTCTCCTAATGCAAGTCTGGTTTATCTCTATAGCCTTGTTTCTGCCACAAGGCAATGCATCTAATCACCGATCTGACTCCAGATTTTCTCTAGGTACTTTGGCTTTCCAGTGCCAAAGGGGAACATATTAACATTTAAAAAATCAAATTACATGATCGCACAACTAGTCAATAGCTTTTCAGGTTGCTTCTTAAACCTGAAGCCATAGATGTCTATGTATGCCCATAGCTTGGAAAGAACTGCATCGCTCATGCTGAGGAGCACTGCGATGACCCAAGTCTCTGCCACGCATGCCAGCACTGAGCACAAAGCACTTAAATAAAATGACAACCTCAGTCGCACTGAACATGCAGGTCTCTGACCTTCATACCATCACCAGCTATCTCCCAGCTGGTCCCAGGACCAGTGGCTACACAGCTCAGCATTTCAGACTTTCCACTTTTAAAAGAGCCAATTGTTGGCATGCTCTGTCTCTTCCTCAGAATATGCCAGTGGCACAGACTCCACTGAAAGACAGTGTTTCATGATATAAAACCTAAATTTTTCTTTCCTTAATTTCAATCTGTTGCTCCCAGCATGTTGCTCATCATTATGAAAATGAAGCCTCTTTCTTTTTGGCATTTACACCCTTCAAAAACTTGAACATTCTAATGTTCTCACAGAGCATGAGTTTACTTTTTCCACTTTTTTTCATGGCCTAAGCCAAGTTCACTTCAGCTGGGAAACAGACTGGAGCATAAACCAAAGAATGCCTTTCTCTTTACTTCCACTTTGAAAAGTGAAAATTTAAGCAGGGAATGGGTACTTTCCGCCCTTATGTGCTCAAAGGCTTTGATGAAGCGACAGACATAAAATTTACTTAGAACAGCCCACATTCTCATTGCTGAAGCAGCTGACCCTCTGCATGAATACATTTCTTAGTTTTTTCAGAATGAGGGCCAGGCATCTTCTCTATCACAGGTAACACAGAACTCATGATTATTGTTGATCTTAATAACAGACAGCACAGTGTCCCCTGGTCTCCTGGTGCTATAGGATTGAGTTAGGGAGAACAGTGCCTCTTCCTGAATCAACAGAATTCCTTCACACAGTCATTTTATGGAAGGTTGTCTGGAGAACTCTAGTACTGCTTAGCTTTAGCTGCTGCCAGAGAGCCCAGAGTTGAAAGCTCTGTGAACTGTAAATAAAACAGGGAATAGAACTATCATAACACACTTTGCACTGTCTTTCCAACTGTTTTTCTTTCCTGCCCCAGCAAAGAGATGCATGTAACCTGACTGAACATTTTCATTTGTTCAGCAAGGCTGCTGAATGTTTCCAACCTCTAGACAAAGGCCTGATTATTTCCTCTCATGTAAATGACTACACCTATAGACCAGTAGGCTGCCATCTATCTCTCTCATCACTGCCTTTCCCTTTCACCAAAAGAAAGATCTCTCTCTGTGGCACTGCGGGGAACACAGAGCCCTTTGCTCCAGTACCTACCTGCCTGGCAAAAAAAAAGCCAGGACTTTTAGTGCTCTGAATATCCCCTCCTGAGACCCACTATATTGTCAATTCATTTCACCAGCAACGATAACATCTCTTTTGTGAAGGTCTGAAAGACAAATCCATCCTTGGTGTAACAGTACTGCCCTCAGAGTTGTAGCATAGTTGAATTTGGACCAAACTCTTCATTTTGATTTGCTTAAAAAGATGCTTTGCCCATGTGTAGAATTATTAGAGGTAGATTCCTTCTCTCCCAATAACAAACCACTTCTCTGTACCTGCTAGTTCATCTTAACACTGCCATCTGAGTTATAGACATGCCTATGTGAAGCAGATCAATAGATGCTCTCCCACCCCTGCCAGTATTAATTCAACATCAGACACGTCTTTGCCACTTGCCTTTGTAACGTGTTTGTGTAGGAAGTAAGGGGGCTGGCAAGTATTTTCGTTAGTTTGGTGTCTTTGTTTATGACAGATGGAAAGCTTGCCAACAACACACCAAATACTCTCAAATTAAAGTCAGCTGAGTGGCTCTGATTAGATGAATTGTGACTGACTTCTAAACCCTTCACTTCTCAGCCATAAATTCCCCAGCTTCCCAATCACCTCAAGTAATGCCAGGTTCCCCTAGTTACACTGGAAAAGGGGAAAGTGCTTGGGGATTAGACAAAAAAGTCTGCTGCCTCCAGCTTATTTTCAGGCTTTCATTCCCATCAAAAAAATTAAATATGATGAGAGAAGCCATATTAACAATACTGCTCCTGTCCTTTTTATCCCTTGCTGTATAAGTGCTGTAACACAGCTCATTCTCCTTTCAGCTGATAATAACTGCCATTTTCTGACTGTTTCCCTGGCGTGTTCTTCCCCATTCACTTCCTGATTAATTTATCATTATCATTCACACGCAGACTTCCACTGCAATAACCAGTATCCTCATTTTAAAAAAAAATAAATAAATGTAGGGCTCAGTCTCCTCTCCCCTTCGTCAAAACCATGCCAGCATACCTGTGGATTTTTACTCCCAATTTACATTAGCAAGGCAACCAAGAGGTTTCATCCTGTCCAGCACTGGACATCCCCAGCTCTCACTGATGCACAAGTAAATAGCCCCCAAACACAAGTTCTCATTAGTGATACAATTCGGTAGGTAAAACAAGAAACAGATTAAGCCCTCCCCACATCTTGAAGTGTAGTTAGCAAGATGAAGTAATACTTGTATTGACCGTGGGCTACTGCAATACTAATATTGTCTTTTCTCATAAATATGAAGCCAAGTTCCCTCAAGAACTGAAGAAATAATCATGCATCTTCATGTTTTACTAGCTGCAGGGGAATTACCACCTCCTCTTCCTCCCACGTTTCCCCTGAAACTGGCTCCCTGGCACAGGTAGCCATCATTATACACAATTACTTTTCCTGACACTGGGCAGCTTTAAAGAGCAAGGCTACAAAAATTAAGGAACTTCTCATGGAAGTTGCACAGCATATATTTTATACGTCTTTTATGTTTTATAATACTACTTTTCTCACGTATTTCCCTTCCTACCATCCATCCCTCTTTCGCTACCAGCACCTACAAAGGTAAATCAACTGCAGTCTTTCAGCAAGCCAGGGATAACAGCAAACAGTTTGCCTCAACCAGAGGCTTTCGAAGAAACTAAGAACTCATTAAGCACAGGATATAATTAACTATTTGCACGCTGCAAATAGGGCTTGTTAATAGAAAACGTTCCCTAAGAAAGAGCAAGGAGCTATCTCTTATCTAGTGAGGTTGCACAGAAAGGTATGGGCTACTGTTTGCAACAGAGCACCTTAAGAGTCTGAGCATGACTAATCACAGAAGGCTTCATTAGATTTCTCTCTATTTTCATTATGAATATAAGGTTCAGGCCAGTTTGTTCCTTAGAGTGTTTCTTTGAAGTAAAATGCCCTTATATACTAGATTGCAGGGTCTGTGTTCTCTTTTTTGCAGCTGCTGTATGACAGATCATTCGAATCACAAACTAACTCATCCTCATGAAGAAAAAGGAAAAAAATTCTGTGTGATCTATATTTTATTCCTGTCCCCAGTACTGAGAATAGTGTTTCCTATCGGAATCTTTAACCAGTATGACACATTGTGGACAATACCAGTCATAATACTGGCTAATATCTGTCACAAAGTGTTTCATCCTAGAGAGCACCGTATCTCTGAAAACCAAGGCACACAGAGAAGCAGTTTTTCAGTGTGCCTGCCATTTGCAAGATAGCTGCTATGCAGTTGTTTAAGGACACAGCCCTGATGGGAGCCAGGCCATTTTCCTCCCCCAGCACTCGACAGCACACGAAGGGTAGTGTTTTGAGGCAGGAGGACAGCCTCCCTGCAAGCACACCCTGCTTGCCAAGCCACGGTTGCTAGGGAGCTTTGTCACGGCAAAAGTGTCAAACAGAGCTGTTGTCACAGGGCAGTTGACACCATGCTTCCAATCCAAAAAGCCAAACTGCTGCCCATATTGCATGAAAATCCCCACTAGCTTTGTCTTCCTTCAAATTATATCAGGACCTCGATTCCCCATGGAGAAAGAGCAGCTGCATTACGAAGCAGATAATGTCGACTGCACGTCATCAGTATCTAACATCACGGTAGAGCGTCATTGCATATGAGAGCACTGCCTTGTTTGCTGGGTGTTTGTGGTGTAGTGTGTTTTTCAAAAAGCATAAAATAAAATTATATCTTTGGATGACAGCAAGTCACACTGTTTTACAACTGAAAAAGCTATGTCATATGTTAGACAAGAACATTATAAAGGATTAAAGTTAGCTAAGAATAAGTGTGTACTGCACCATAAATGCTCTATTATACTTTTTGATAAAAGCATGCAACATGGATTTATTGCTATCTTAGTGAAGGGAGGAGGGAGGGTGTGGGTAACTGGGTAACAGCAGAAGAATCCCATTCTGTCTTTGACGCCTGCTGGAGAAAGAACTATTGGATCCAACTGAGCCTCTGATCTGATTTCAGCAGATATCTGTAGGTTGACAATGTGGTTATTAATTTTCCTTGCAAATGCAGGAGGTAATCATTTGTAGAGGACAAAGGGAAGATCAAGGTGGAAGAAGTAAAACAACCACTGCAAACATTCTACTTCCTCACCCATGGTTTCCATCCCTTTAACTGCAAATTGTACCAAATGCCGAATCAATTGTTCCATGACCTTGCACTAAGCAAAAGGGCAAAACAAGAATCTCTTAAAATGATAAAGGTAAGTTATCACAGCTTGTGAAAACAGTAATCAATAAACTACTTCCCATTTAACAACCCTCCTTCTAACCAGATCGGGATTGAATGCACTCTGCCTAAACTATTCATTTAGGGGAAAAAAAAGAACCAAACACACTTAGGCCAGCTAGATGCATGCAAGACGCTGAATAATCCTTTTAATATCATGGTTCTAAAACACGAGTTTAACAGTACATACCTCATCTAGCCACAGAAGTTACGTACTAAGAATTTATGATTACCTCTATTCTCGCAGCAAGAGTGGCAAGACCCTTTCTAATTCCATGCTCCTTTCTCCTAAGTATCCCAAGACATATTTGGTTTTAATCTTTATCTGCACTGAAAGGTCAGTAAAGAGGAAAGGCTCTTTTCTCAATTCTACCAGATACCGGGAAATCTATTCCCACTATTTTCTGTTTATGACTAACAACTACTCTTCTGTGAGCTTAATTTATTTAATTCTTGCCATTTCTTGGTTATTCTTCACTTCCTACTTATGTCTTCCTTTTCAAGCCATAACATATTGCTGGGACTCTTACAAAAAGCTCCCCTACAGTGATACATAAATACACTTAAATTGCAAATTAATTATTTTTAAAGCTGTCTGGGCTCTTCTGCTGTTTACAACACTTGGTATAACAAGAGTCGGACCCTGTGTGGGGTCTCTGGTCCTTCCCACACACGAATAACTGGCACACACACCTAACTTAGATTGAAGAGTGCTAGTGTCCCCATTCTATGAAGGGGAAACTTATGGCACAGGGGAATGTAATTATTTTTTCAGTGGTTGTCAGGTGCATTTGTAGTTGAAGCAACTCCCACAAGCATACTTTTTGGTCACAAGACATTTTCAGCTCCTAAATCCTTTTTGCCCACTATGCTGGAAATACTCCCAGTTTCTTCATTTCCTCCTCGATGCTCCATTCCTCCTCTTTTGCTTTAGAATACATCCTATTGGACATTAGCAGCTTTCTTGGTTTTTTCATTTTCACATTCTTTTTATTGCGGATGTATTTACCATTACACACATCTAGAATACCCTCTGACAACCTTATATGCTGTGTTTTTCTGCTGCACCGTCCCCACAAGCACACAGAGCAGCCTCCTCTACCTGATGCCCACTCAGTTTCTCCCTCAGTATGAGGTACCTTCTCTTAGCTGGGGCACCCTATGCTGCCACAGTCCTGGCTCTTCCTACAGGGTCTCTGATCGAGCCTGGGAACCTCACCCCAGGCTACTCCATTTTGCTTCCTTAGTTGCGGCTTCCAACTTCAGGCAGTGCTTCAGGCATGTCTCTCCCAGTGCCTTCATCATAGCAGTATTACACGCTGAGGTTGAGTCAGCCAGGCTGTTATTTGAATCGGCTCAGGATTTCTAAAATAACATTGTCTGCTACAGCTGTAGGCTTGGCCTTATGCACCACCGCTTTGCTCCTCCTCCCCGAGCAGCTGCCATTCCCTCTGGAGTCCCGGCAAGCTGCTTTCCTTAGGCTGACCATCAACTCCCATGCTGCACTCAGTAAGTGCCTCTCATCATCAGGAACAGGAAGCAGGACTTGATTCCCAACCAGTTTCCCCTCAGTTGCTGGTCTCCTGGAGAGAACAGCAGCAGTTCGAGCTCCCTGGGTGCTGGCCAGCTAGGCAAAAAGCCCAAAGACAGACAAGCAGAGCGGCACAAATGATTCCCTGTCTGGTGCATCATCCCAATTTTAATTCAGTATTCTGTTTATTATCCAGAATATTACACTCATGTCCTGCTTCTCTGCAGCCAAGAGAAATTTAGACTGTGAGGGTGGGTCATAGCTTTTGGAGCAAACCAAGGCAGGAGTGCCAGGTTACTTGTACTTCTGCTCTCATTTGTTGACAAGTATGTATATACTTGGAGAAGATCAGGCTTGGCAATAGCAATTTGCGGCTTATAACTCACAGATGCAGAACCGCTCTCAATAACGGCTCTGTTTCGCAGCATCAGTCAGACTGCTTCTCTAGCTCTGTTCCTTCCAAACACTACGTGCAGCTTAATGAAACCCTGCAGACCTAACCCACAAGGTCTGCTTTCGTCCAAGGCCTGAACTTGCCCTGTTACATGAAAGAATAACTGAGTACATGAGTCCACACAGTGTCTCCCTCCAACCCTGGAAACATGGAGAGCATGATTTGCCTACAGTCAAACAACAAATTGTATAATAGAGGATTTACATTCCATCTGTTATCAAACTCACAGAAAAATGGAGTTTTGAGGGAATAAAAATGTCCACAAATCCACATCAAATTCAGCAACAAGATTTTAAACAAAAAAGTAGATGGAGATTCTTGAAAAGGTTTAAATACTTAATTTTGACTTTGACAGATTAAGTTATTCTCTTGGGAAATGCCAAGATATTTTGCTTTTACATCCTCAAATGAGTCTTCAGTCTGTCTGAAATAATATTTCTAAGAATCTGACTGGGGTAGGGGGAAGGGTAAAATAATAAAATAAAAGAATATATAGATATTTTGCTTTGTGTCAGAAGAAGAAAAAAGGATCAGTTGCCACCAAAGTAAGCATGTACACGTTTCCCGTTCTGTTTAAAAGTACACGCACAAAGTTTGTTTAATCTGAACAGTGGTGGGTTTGCCTTTAAAATTTCCAATTTGTTTTTTATATCAAAATACCAGTTTTTGAACAGCTCTTTCTACCATCAGTTTCCAAATCTGTATGAATCCTACAGGTTCTTCGTAACTGTAGAACTACTAAGGAGGCAAATACATTTTTGCAAAAGTTGAGCCCAAAACAGCAGTAGATTAAAACTCTTCAAGCTCAAATCACCTCATAAATATGTGGATACATCTGAAAAAAAAGTGGATTTGTTGCTGAAACTGCTGGATGATATTTCATAGGGAAGCTTGGGAGGTTACACTACAAAAATATCACCATTTCCTGTGGACAAATATTACCTCTCCCATCTCTATCCCACATGACCCGCTTTGAAAAAGGTGTGATTGCTCCTATATTTTTAAATATACGTAGCAGCCAACTGCATTTCTTCCAGACTCTTTGACGAAGCCACTAGAGCATTTAAAATGCAGTTCAATTCCCAAGAATATATTTTAGATTTGAGTTTGGGTAATGCCTCAGCAAACACAAAGGGATGCACACGCATTTCCAGAGGAAGAAGCCTTACATCTACACTGTTGGATGCCTATGGCACATCATTTATAACACAGTCAGCCATGCTGCTTCTAGAGCTGCTTTTTGCCTACACTGCAGGGTTATATATATAGGGCATTCTTGTTTATTTTTTTTACTATTTTGACAGCAGTCGTTCTGAAGCAGTATCTAAGTTTAAAGAGCTGTTTTGCAAGTTAGCCAATTTGAAATCAGATCCAAGATCAACAGAGCTGAGTCCTTGAAGGCACGTTTTTCCAGCTGACACACACAAATACACCTTCTTTTCTCAGTCACTAATTAGAGCCACATTGAACTTTAACTCCAGCTCTGCAGAATTCTCACAGAAACTTCAAAAAGACAGGAAAGGCATAAGATTATTTGCTCTGAACATTTGTCTAAATTGTTATTTTTTACCCCTGTGGTTGCTGGGAGCACACAGCAGTTCTTCTGGTTACAGATTATTGTTCTGTTTATGGAATTCTGTGTATTACTAGTTTCATATATTTGAACACTTCATTGAAGATAAATAGAAATTGCAGTGACACCCTCAAAGAACTGAAGGAGGCGATAATAAAGGAAGCTTTTTAAATATGCTTTTTTTTAACATTATCAGCAGTTTGAGCGTACACCATGCTCTCTAATTTTCACTCATTACCTGAGGTCAATCTTGTTCACCCATTAGCCAGCATGAGAAAATAGGAACTCATACACGTACTACATTGATATCATAGGACACAAAGAAGGGCAAGTCACAGGCAGCTTCCTCAACAACTTTTGCAGTAAATAGGCATGTCGTCATCTTCAAGATGATGCAAGTTTATATCAAAACTCTAAGATATCCTACCAAGCTGCGGAAAATGTTATTAGTTTGAGGCAAAAGGCACAATTCTCCCCTGGAAATCACCTTATTGCCACTGGAAGACTTTGTACAGGGAAAATGCTGCATACTGTCTTTGTGTTTCTTTCAGGGTGAGTAAACCTGTAAATACATAAATCAAGTTATATATACAGTTTAACTGCAATGCAGTGAAGAACTGTATCTGCAGCACACAAGAAAACACTCAAACTAGCTTTGAGCTAGACAGCTCTGTTATCCATAGCAGACACAGCAAATGCCTGGTATCCATCAAGACCTGCACAAGCCCATTCAAGATCTCAAGTGTGCACTCAGTAGCTTAGGCCATGCCCCCAAAATGTGTCTGTTTTCAGAGAGGAGCATTACCACAGCTGTCATCCTTGAGTCTTCATGTGGATCAGTTCTACCTTGGACTGTAGTAAAGGTACACACCTACTTGTCCCTTAAAGACTGCACCTGGCTTTTCCACAAAGGAGCTGAACTGCTAACCCCACGCACATTGCCACAACTTCCCACATGATGCCGAGGCCATAACTGATCACTCAGACTGGAAGAACAGGAAACTGTTCAATAACTGTGCCTGAAAACTACTGGAACACTTTTGCATTCCTGTTCCATACAATCAGTCTTGCAAGATGATGTACTTTCCCATTAAACTGCTCAGAAACTTCCCACAAAAGCTGATATTAGTGATAAAACTACTGAAGAACCTCACCTGAAATCAGAGTGCGTCACATGTCTGGGCATTCACTGAGGAGAAATTCTTGAATATTATGCATAATTGAAAGTCACACTTAAAATTAAAAAAAAAAAAAAAACCCAGATAAAACAGGAGAATTTACTTCTGTGTCTAACCCTATTTTTTTCCTTATGTGACCTTATCCAATTTCTGCCTCCGTGTATTTTTTCATGAAATACATTTACTAGCAGACAGGAGAATTAATATACAGAACTATTTTAAGACACATTGATCCCCTTTAATAACATGTAATTTGTTTTGCACTGATTATTTGCTATATTTTTCAGGAGAGACACCTGCAGATTGGACAAGATTTCTGATGGATGGTCAACAGCCTATCCATCAGACTCTAATTACAGGAACCTAACATTCCCTCCCTGGTAGAGCCTGGGCAGAAGATACACGTGGTTTCTATCCAAAAAGATAACTCCACAGACCACTACTGACCGGAGACGACCCTGCTCCAGTTATCCCAGGTCCTAACACCAGTACTAAGATTTCAAGTCAATTGCTTAAACGTGACCCTGAAAGAGTTCCATCGCATGCTAATTAACGTTCAACATTCTCAGATGCCACACAGCAAGCTTTACACAGAAAAAGTCATAGTGATTTTTAAAAACACCATCAAAGCAATGTACACCTTACATAGTTCTTTAAAAGAAATCCCTTGTGTCAATATTAGTTTCTATTAGAAAGTGTAATTTCTCAGTCACTCTCAGTGCTCAACCTTTTTCTTAATTCCATGATTATCTTGACCTCCTAACTCTTTCGGATAATTCACAACTGTATACAGGTAAAATTTGATCCTATCAAGATCAAACTTGAAACACTCAAGCACATTTTGACACTGCTTTTCATCTGTGCTGAAGAAAGACTTATTTGTAAAAGCAAATCCAAAACTGCTTTCAGGGAAATATTTCCTGGAATAGCTGCATCATCATCTTTAGCTGTGTTCAAACAAACAGCTATTTTAGAAAAATTTTGTTTCATAAATGTCTTACAAAATCCTTTACTCAGTAAATCACGCTAAATTGAAACTCTAGTCAAGTTAAAAGAAGTTTTGCATTAATAGAAAGAGGAGATGAGGATCACATAAATGACAAATGTAACTACGCTAAAAGTTAGACCATAACACAGGTCTTGTCTGTTGAGTCACTACTTAAAAATACTAGAGATTACAACCAGCAACAAATCCCTTCTAAGTCATACACGTTCTGTTTCACCAAATTTGATGAGGTCTTCTATATATTGCAGAATTCATTCCTGTGTTTAAGCAAAAACCATATTTCACGAATAATCAAATTCCAAGAACTCTGATAGCCAAGGAACAACGACAAGAAGTTCTACAGTAAATGTAGCAGTTTCTACTCAGGTTTACTACTATATCAATTTCATTATCATCAGTAATTAACACCCTAAGCTGGAATTTTTAATAAAGGAAGCAAACTTGCCTTACGTCTCATGCTGCCAAAACCAAAAGCAGCCTCAATGAATTACTCTGGCATGAGATAGCAGCCAAAGTCTCCATGAATCAAAGGATGTAATTTACAACAGAACACAATTGCCAGTGATGAAAAGCAGTATGTGGAGAATAAGTTATCAGAAGTTAGGGACAACTAGATCTTTAGGTGATTTCAAGACAGCCTTAATTTTAATTTTAATTTTAATTAGAATTATTTTAATACCACTGAATACAAAATCATCCCCAGAAGATGAAAGGGCTTTGTTCAGGGCAGCATTAATTCACAGTTACTCTCTTCCTTCGAGGAAAGGAAAACCTCTGTCATTTTAAATGTTATTACATTGCATGCTTCAGTTTCTATGGCTTTCACAGCACACATTTATTTTTATATCATTCAGGCTTCTTGTTGTTTCTCCCTTCACCACTTTCCCCTCCTTGGTGTATAATTAATTGTTTCCCCAGACTATGTTGTAAATGGGGGCCCAGTGCTGTTTAACATCTCTGTTGGAGAGACATGGACATTTGAATTAAGTGCACCCTCAGCAAGTTTGCTGATGACACCAAGCTATGTGGAGCCACTGACACCCTGGAGAAAAGGGATGACATCCAGAGGGACACAGACAGCTTGAGGTGGGCCTGTGCAAACCTCACGATATTCGACAAGGCCAAGCATGAGGTCCCGCAGGCGGGCCAGGGCAATCCCAAGCACAAATACAGGCTAAGCAGAAAATGGATTGAGAGCAGCTCTGAGGAGAAGGACTTGGAGGTGTTGATGGATGAGAAGCCCAACGCGAGCCAGCAATACGTGCTTGCAGCCCAGAAAGCCAACCGCATCCTGAGCTACATCAAAAGAAGTGTGGCCAGCAGGATGAGGGAGGCGATTCTTCTCCTCTGCTCCATTCTGGTGAGACCCCACCTGGAGTACTGCATCCAGCTCTAGGGCCCTCAGCACCAGAAAGACATGTATCTGTCAGAATGGGTCCAGAGGAGGGCTACGGAGATGATCTGAGGGATGAAGCACCTCTTGTATGATAACAGGCTGAGAGAGCTGGGGTTGTTCAGCCTGGAGAAGAGAAGGCTCCAGGAGACCCATTCAGTATCTAAAGGGGGCCTTCAAGAAAGATGAAGAGAAACTCTTTATCAGGGACTGTAGCAACAGGATAAGGGATAATGGTTTTGAACTGAAAGAGAGAAGATTTAGATCAGATATTAGGAAGAAATTCTTTACTGTGAGGGTGGTGAGACACTGGAACAGTTTCCCCAGAGAAGCTGTGGATGTCCCATCCCTGGAAGTGTTTGAGGGCAGGCTGGATGGGACTCTGAGTAATCTGGTCTAGTGGGAGGTGTCGCCACATTTGGCGGCGAGGTTGGATCTAGATGGATCTCCCAACCCAAACCATTCCATGATAAATTAGATTTTCAGTTGAGCCCTTCTCAGTTACAAGACAGGAATTAATCTTGTGTTTGTTCAAACACAGCTAATTTGTTTTACCATCTTCAGAAGAGACTGAGCTCAAAGGAGGCTACTGCATTGCTCACAGTGCTTTTCTCAGAGCTCATCTAAAGGGCTCAGACAGCAGCCTCTACAAAAGAATTAGCAGGAGTGCCACAGTGTGGGTGGAGGAGAAAAGAAGGAAAGCAAAGAACATTAGATAATAAACTAACATATGGTGGGCGTGACAGAGCATGATCTTGTCAGCCATTGGTTTCATAGTAGAGCTATAATAAGTATATCAAATTTTGCCATAACACAGTAAAGAGCAAAGAAAAAAAAAAAAAGAGCACATTTTGAGAAGCATAAGCAGTCAGATGACTGTTTTCCACAGTATATTTGATCTTTGACAATAATTCCAAGAGAACCTCGAGAAAGCAGTCCATTCCTCCTGCTGCATCTTCAGTATTAAAAAAAAAACCCTCAAAACATTTGTGGCCCATTCTTCTCAGAGCTCCACGTGGCAAATTACTCTTTCAAGGAGAGAAAAAGAAAGGAAGCACTTCCTCTGTTATGCATTACTAATTAGCTCCAAGTTGGAGGGGGGGAGGAAGAGAGGGCAGGGCATGTAGCATAGAAATTTGGCAATGTAAAAATGTTCTGACAGAATATTCATTGAGGCAAGCTGTGCAAATGACTGCTGCCAGCCTGTACACAATGGCCCCATTGTTCTGCAGAGTGAATCAAATTGGGACCAATCTCTGAGGGTCCAACAAGGAATAAAAGGTAACATTTTGGCACATTCAGCGCACTTTCCCTGGGTTTTCCTTTTAGGAAAGGATGTCGAGCTGTGCCAAGTGCTCAGGTCCTGTTATTGCAAGCAATAACTGTTTTGCCAACTTACTGTTTTAATGTAACTATCTTAGTCAATTAGAAAAGGCAAAGAAACATGGCCTCCATGTTTAAAAAAGCTTGAATGAAGAATAAAACTGAGAAAGGAACATGTGATGCTGGGATATAGCATTAAGTACTTAAACATGCCCTATAGAAGCCTCTTCCTGCTTTTCTCTCCGATCTCATGCCTTTGATCTCGGGCCTAGTAGGCATAGGGCCCGGTCGTCTTTAAGGCAAAGACCCTGTATCACATTGCAGGGAGGAAGGACCAATACAGACACTGTACTGAAACATAACACCAGGAGTCTAGAAGCAACATGAAAGGACAGGATTGTCAGTTTTCTTCCTGCATTGCATTTGCCTTCCCATGGTTGACCGGTATGAATAGCAAAATGGTGCTAATGGTGCCCACATGCTTGCAGTGAAATACACTCAAGATTTAGTAATCTCAGAAATATTTCAAATCCATATTCTTTGTTCTAACAAACCTGGAATAAGTGTCTTTTTGTATAAGGAAGAGACAGTATTTGCAGCCCTTGTTATAAACCCTAACTGGCAGAAAAAGCCCACATTATTTCTTTAGTTGCCTCCCATCAATAATGTATTGGCATAATAAATCACACTGTCCTTATTTGAATATCTTTATTTAACTGAAAGGAAACACTGTAGACTTATGATCTCAAAATAAATTAGACTTAAAAATTCATCAAGAATAATGCGAGTTCATCTGTTCAGGCCAGCAGCACAGTATCAGCTTTTACATAGAACCTTAAAGTTATCCAGAATGAGCCACAAAACAAAGAAGTAAACCTTAACAAGGTCACGAGTAGTGCTCATTGAGAGAAAGGAAGACAAGAGAAGGAAGAGAGGAAGAGATCAGTGCACTGCAAGCTGCAACAGTACAAGTGGAGTAAAGGTCTACAGTCCACAAGACTTCATTCAGTGATCCTCCTTCTATTGATACTGCAGCACTCGGCCTCTTCCCTCTGTTGATGTTGCTTCCATACTGTTTCATTCCCCTTATCAATCTTCTCTACACCTTCCTTTCCAGCCTGCCTTTCTCTTATTTTACATATTTCCAGAACAAAATGTACAGATGTAAAACGGGTCAAATACAGAGATTTGCCTGGGGCACTTGACACTGGTTGAATAGCTTCTTGCTAACAACTTTGAGTGTCTGGGTGTGGATTTCAAAGCTCAGATACATTGGATGTCAGATGTCATTGGATTTGTATTCCCAGGAGTCTCCAGACACAGGGCTGCTGGAACAGGCGTTCCTACACAGGAGGATTTGCTAAAGGTCTCATCCAGCACCCAAAAGGAATTGTCTCATGGCTGCTGCAGGGGCTGCATCAGCCTCCCTCAAGTACCAGTTTCTCAGTGGTACTTTTCTATGGTGATTTCTTATGAGCACAAAATAGCCTTCACTCAGCTGGGTACTAATGATTTTGATGATATACAACAAGGTGGAAAAATATAAGGACGCCAAAATATCCATAGGTTTAGGTTTGGACTGGAGAATATTCCATTTAAAAGAGTCACATCTATTTCATTTAGTACCAACTGATTGTTTGCATTAATACTTATCACTGTAACACTGGTATCAGGCTACTGTGCTTTGTTGGAGTTTGGTTTATTGGTTGGTTTTGTTGTTCTGTTTTTTTTTTTTTTAATCTGGGAACAATGTTTTAAAGTTTTCTAGTTATTTTTAGATGACATTGGTTAAATACTTGAGCATGTTTCTTCTCATGGTTTTAAAAGGTCTTACACAGAAAACAGAAACAGGTACTGGTCTGACTTTAGTTGTCAAGCATAAATCAACACACAATGGTGATTGCTTTTTTTCCTCCCACACACTTCTAGCTCTGATGCCATCAGCCTTTGTGTTACATGCAAGAAAAGTTTTCACTTGAGTGGTGATACAATAACTATAAAGACAGAAACCCCTGATAATGAGCAGGCCCTCCAAGCACATGCTTAAACAAGTGATTTCTGTCTCCAAATTCTCCCTTGTGAGTGGGATTAGCTGATCAGACCCCAAGCCTTGTACCCACCATACATCCTGTTTTACAATTAGATGCTGCCCTCTTTGGAATCAGCCCCATGTTCCAACAACTCCACAGCTTAATTCATTGGGAAAAAAAAATAACCCCCAAAAAAACCCCCCACAACATTGACTGACAATTTAATGTGGGATTACAACTTGCAGTGCTTATCCTGCTATTATTCACAGGCTCAAATTTGGCTGCAAAGCAATTTTCCCAGAAGGTACAAAATGTAGAGGTCTCTTTAAAAACCCTCTGAGCCACGGCAAATTAAACATGAACTATTTCACAGCCAACCCCAGTTTTGGCCAAAAAATCATTTTTGTTGAACTATTGTGAAGCAGTCTTATCCTTGGAACAGCCTATTGTCAAAAAAAAAAAAAAAAAAAAAAAACCAAACAAAAATAACACCAAAAACCCACACACCACCCACCAAGCTGAAAAATCTTTTTACTTTAAGGTTTTTCCAGAAATTATACCTGCCTCCAAAAAAACATTTACAGCCCTTCAAAACAATCACAGTCACACGAATAGTTTTACAGAAAGTAACAACTTATACACCTACAATTACCCATACATTTTCCTGAAATTACTCAGCTGATTAACACGGGGAGGTTATACCAAGTGCAATAGCTCTTCAGCTAATGTCCTTAGCTTGACGCTTGCACTAATTTTGTCAAGCCTAATGTGGGGACCTTGTCTTCAAAAGGTTTTGACTTTTTCCAGCTGCATCAGCCATTACAATAAAATACATCCTTTCAACCTATAAATTTTGCATCTTACATCTGAATAACTGCGGGATGCCAAACCCACCAGTACTGCTATGGAAGTATTACACAATCTATACTTTAAAATATGAAAATCAACACACTAAGGATGCCAGATCTTCAAGCCAGAAGCATAATGATTTCAAAGAGTAACTGAATAAAAAATTAAATTTCTAAGATCGTATTACCATCCTTCCTTTGATACATTCCTAGTAAAGCAGCAACTTTAAAATACGTGTCCTTATCAAGTTGTGAGGTAGTTTGTCAAAAACCTATGCTCCAGCTTAAAGGATGTCAACAGGAATATATTTTCACCATGTTAAATAATAATTTCAAAGAAATAAAAGCTTAGAAGCACGCTCATCTCTCAGGTATTTAATGCAACTCCCACACACATACCCCCTCCCAATCTCTTTTGTTAGTCCCAAAAATATCTCTGACAGCAGAAATTATAATGGATGCAAGATGTAGCAGGCACACTATCCCAAGACTGCCAGAAGAAAGGTTTGGTGGGAAATAATGCTGAGGGCACCGGGGTTATGACATGCTCTGTCTGGTAACATGTGTTAAAGACAAGGAAAAAAAATAATAGCTGAAAATCTCAAAATAGATCTGAATGGCCTACAGTACAAGAAAGACCAATCCTTGGAATCTGTTTGTCAGCATAACTCCCATTACCCTTATCAGTAATTCACCAGTAAAAGAACCTTCAAGATAAAGATTCAGAGTTAAGCAATATTAAACAGACTACTTATTTTGTGGTGTCTGCAGTGTCACAATACAAGTTGGTTACACAGTTCCAAGGTGAACCAAGCCAGACTTGAAGCCAAGGCAGCAGTTTTACACCCAGGTTACTTACCAGTACTTACCTTACTGGGCTGAAGTTACCCCTCCAGCCTTCTCTACTGCAACCTGTCCTCTATTAAAGATGACTAAACTTTCACCTGAGACTGCACTCACTTAAAAAAACATCAGGATACAGGCAGCATATATCTGATGTGATGTTATTAACCTCTACATCATACTAACCACTTTATCATTTTTCCACATCTCCAGTGCCAAGAGGTCTCCTGGCACAAAGGTAAGAATGTTCAGTCAATGAGCTAATATTGATGGAGCAAGCTGGCAATGTAGAAAAAACTTTTCCTTTTTTTTTAATTAAACAAAGGCCATTAGAACTTCAGACACTGAACAAGAGGAAAACAACTCTTGTTCAGGTTAGTCACTTCCATACCAGTGTCAACCAGCCAAATAACGAACAAGGAATCACCTACCACTAATACTGAAGTTGTATTGCAGGCTAGAACCCACATGATCCAGAAACAGCCCCCTTTGGTAGGCCTCCAGCAATCTATCAGCACAACCTTTAACAGGACAGCCTAAAGGTCAAATTAGCACAAAACACTTTTGCATTTACATTTTCATTGTGTATTTTTCTTTCCCCAACAGCTTGCTATTTCACACCAACTGGTGAACTTCTCAGCCTTGGGCAGGGGGATGTGAACTCCAGTGTGTATTGTGAAGTATTGCTATTGTAAAAAAAACTGCTAAGCTTTGAGGAAAAGCAGCAGGCAAAGCTGTTAAAATACATGCTTAATTCACAGCAATTATTACACTCCAGTACTACAAACTAAGGGAAGACAGCAGGAGAGGGAACCCCTACACCTAGGCATTTCCAGAATCGTTTTGAAAAACTTGGTTCTATATATTGCTTTGGACAATGCAGAGATGCTTAATTTTAATTACCATCAGGGTGCCGAGAGCACAGATGGATGCCTGTTAATTGAAGCTACCAGTTTCATGTAAATTGAAAAAATAAATTAAATAAATAAATATCAGCCTCCCAAGAACATTCAAAGTGAAAAATGGTAATGAATTTTGGAAGCAAGGAAGGAAATTGTTGTCAGTGAAAAACAGCCTGCAAAGATAAGAGGCCTCTTCTGGCAGGCAACCATCAGTAACAACTCTGTCTTATCAGGAAGCAACTTGTCAGCCAAGTCTGTAGATTAGAGTGATAGCCATAAACCAGGCAGATATACGGTAGGGATAAACCAATTCAGTCAGGTGTTGCCTTAAAAAGAGTGGCAAGAGAAATAGTAATGCAAGTTACTAAATGTGCCCGAGCCAGACACAGGAAAAAAATCTAGCCACCATGCATGAAACCGAAGTAAGCAACTAAAGATCCCCGCTATGTCTTCAATAACAAGGCATGAAGTGGGAAAGCAAGCCAATGAAACATAGACAGTTCTAGAAGTCTTCATTAACAATAGCCTCTGCTAGATTTCAACAACTGAGGTATTCAAATTCTTTTATAGCTAATTTAGATACTCTAGAAAAATAACAGATTCACAGCCCCGAATGCACAGATGTCTCAGGAATACGAAATGGAGAATATTAAAGTGGGACAATTCTTTACAGACACTGCCACATGACTATTCTTTGACACTGAGAGCAAGAACATCAACTGTAAGGATAGATCATTGCCAGATTCAGTATCTGCAGTCTTCAGCCCCTTACTTGAAAGGGGCCAGTCAATAGCCTCAGCCTATAGTTACTTTCAATAAACTCAAGCCTCAGATGAACAGAAATCACCACAATATCACACTTCATACTTGGCAGCAGAGTCAAGAAGCTACTCCACTAACTGCTTTGGGATAGACTGTGTCAGCAGAATCCCATGACAGCCCCTCAGGTTTGTGCCTTTCGGTGGGTTTGACAAGGAAGTAATAAGTGCTGTTCACATCACACCCCAAAGCAAAACTCTTCCTTCAACACCGTCTCATTCCGAGCACAGGTGTGACAACTGCAGCTGAGCTGTGTTATGGGATCTGCATCTGAAGAGAAGAAAGCCACAGAAGACAAACTGAATATACAGATATTGATTCATGAATAAAACAAGCTTCCATAAAAAGCCAATAGCAACAGACCTATCTTGACAAGGAGCATTAATTGTTTCCTTAAAATACAAAACCCAGGTAAGCTGCAATACTCTGTATGGGAAAGACAACAGATTTTACAGGTGAGTATTCCTGGTTACGGGCAGCATGAGAAGAACAAGTGGAGTCACAAGTAGTATGTATAAACACTGTATATAAATTAGGCTACGGATTCTATCAAACTATTTCACAGTAGGGAAACGCCTCATCTTGTTCATAACACTTTGCATTATTTTCTTCTCCACAAGAGCAATACACAAGAGTCTTCAGAGGAAGATTTTTTTCAGGTAAGGCTCAGATCAACTATGGTAAGACTTATATGTAATGTCAGTGTCTTCAGAAGCACAGAAAAAACAAAACGTGAACTGCAGCATCTTGCAGTCTTACCAGAACTGAACAGCTACACAAAGCTAAGCTTAAGTATGGCTATTTTAATAACACAGAAACTCTTGAACTATAAAAGAAGGCTGAGTAATCACATTTACAGAGTACCCCTTAAAAAAATAAAAAATCAGCATTGATACGTAATACATTAGTTTATTCCAATAGCTTAAACAGTCTAGGGAGACTGTCAAGACCAGCATTGCTCCTACCTGACATCATCCACAATCTCTGGTTTGTATTAAAACTCATCAACTGTAGAAAGTGAGGAAGATATCAGTAATAGAAAGTATGAAGCATTGCAGATGGGAAAATTAGTTTTAAAGTGACACTTGAGGAAAGGATAGCTAGGTTTATACTGAAAAAGTGTAGTCAGACTTCCACAGTACTGGAAACAGTATAAACACATCACTGCAACCTTCTATTTTGGCTAATTAGCTCTGACAAGAAGGAGGGTATGTTTGCAGAGTCAGAGCAGTGCTAATGCAGTTATGCTGTTTGTGGGACCTACCTCATTAAACACTGCACTGTGTAGACACATGCTAAATTATTCTGGATAAAAGCCATTATTCCTACTGTGTGCATCTCTGTTCACAGCTGAACTTTCACATTTTATTTTAACATTACATTTTTAAAATCTGAAAAAAAATAAAAGCAGACGAATTTAACTCACAAAAGGTCAAAAGACAGGAAGACAGAAAGGCCGCTAATTTCCACAGTATTAAAGCACAATTTAAGATGTTTCCAAACACAGCCTCTGGAGATTAGTTTCTCTCCATTTTTGGTAGTGTATGTACTGCCTTTACACAGTTAATAAGCTACCTGCAAATATTAAATATTCCATCTTTTAAATGCTCTTAGAAATATTTTACAACTGCTTCATCCTATGACACTCCACAGAGCTGTACATGTCATCAGTTTCAGCTGCACCTATGTACAGCTATGTATTGTGCCCACAAAACCCAGGGCTAAGTGCTCTAAATGACAGAGTGAGCTAAAGAGAGAACAATTGATTCAGATGCCAATCTGAAGCTCTCTTGCAGATGCCTTCCAAATTTCAGCCATTAACACAGAAAAGCATTTTATAAGCCTGCCTTACAAGTGTCCCCATGATCCACTAGCCACTTATAAGCTACAGAGCACTGGCAAACTCAGAGCAGTGTTATAGATGCTGGGGCAAGAACACCTTCAGGAAAAGCAATATGGAAGATGTGGCTGCTTCACTCCTGGAAGGATGATTACATTTACTGGGTGCCTAACAGTCCTTGAAGCAGGAACCAATGACCACTTCAATCTGAATGCTCAGATGAGTAGGCTGCAAAGCCAAAGTCTTTCTTACCCACACTTCCCTTGATGTCAATTAGTGCATCCTTTTCTGAGCCTTGTCCCAGCTCTAAAAAGTAGATTTGAGATACAGAAGGTCAGGACACTACTCCTCCAAAGTCTGCTTTAGACTGATTGGCTTTCCTACAACCAAGAAAAGAATCAACCTGCGTCTCCTTACTACATCTATGGGTGCTCCAACAACTTGTCTATCTCCCCACATACAGACTGTAAACACCACTCAGTGTCCCTGGAAGTAAAAATTGCATCTGCCCAATATGCACACCTGATGTGGTTCCCAGGAGAGGCAGGGAAGGCAAGGCACAGCTCAGCCCTACTATTTACAGAGATTAGTGGTGGCATCTAACTACCTAGCCTCCTGGAATATCATCTGCTTTGCACAGCTCTCTTCATGCCTGCTGTGTAGTAGTTGCATACCTAAACATGTAACCTGAGTGCTGCACAGCCCTATTTCAGGTCTAACCGTCCTCATCTTAAGTGCTACATCACCTACACCACATGCCTGATGCAGGGGATCTGAACATAGTACTGTAGCAGCCCACATATGAGTATGTGCAGCATCTTAACATCTCATTTTACAGTACAGGGGTTCAGCATCAAGTCTGCTTGACAGGTTGCTACTCTACCTCCTGGGCACTCATTTCCTTCACTCCCTGCTCCCACAGGGGAGGTGCACATCCCTGTCTTCTGGCCATGTGATCCGTGCTTATGAGATTTATTACATAATCTAGGTTAAAAGCAGATTATTTTTAACCCAGCCCCCAATTCACTGATCTAGTTCATAGTACAGCATCACAGCGAATGGGGCAGAGTGCCACAGCCAGGCACAAGAAGGGAGGGAAAACAGCTGGAGCTGTGGGAACTGTAGGGTTACTGCAGAGGCCATGAACTGTGGAATCAGGGGTGATCAAGTGCCATGCCATGTAGTTCCACCCCCTCCATCCCCAGTATGTTTTTGCATTACACAGGAATCCACTATGACAGGATTTCAGAAAAATTGTGGTGAGACTACATGTGAGTCAGGCTGCTGAAAGCCTCGCATCCCTGCAAAATGCCCACATAGTAATTGGAGCAACACCAGCCTGACATGGAGTTACACCAACCTCTTCAGCTTAATAACATCACTGATTTTTCAGGTAACAAATGAGAGAGCTTCGCAGAGCAAGATCCTGACACCACTGCAGTCTTCACTGAAGGATTCAG
The DNA here is from genome assembly GCA_013400055.1 of Nycticryphes semicollaris. Classification (NCBI taxonomy): domain Eukaryota; kingdom Metazoa; phylum Chordata; class Aves; order Charadriiformes; family Rostratulidae; genus Nycticryphes; species Nycticryphes semicollaris. The sequence continues at coordinate 1,696,247 of VXBJ01002188.1, read as the reverse complement.
GTCTCTGCCTCCTGCTGAGGCAGGATTTCACACACTATTTTTCTGCTACAAGAAGTGCTGGAAGACAGCAATTGGATTTCAGGGAACACATGTGCAAGAAATTCTGCTGCAATACGTTTAACCCACAGCAGCTCCGAGTACTTTAGGAACACCAGTGCTGGTCTTTGCATCACAATGTAATTTACCCATGTCATCCTTTTTCTTTCCAAGATACAGGATATTTTCTCCTAATGAACCAGTAGCCAGAAGTTAAATTGACATCTCTCTGCCTCTTTCTCCTAAGTTCTCTGTCAAGGCAGCAATTTTCCTAATTTAGAGCAGTCCTCAAAGTCCATAGACTGCTTTTTAGGGCTCAAAAAAAAAAAACCAAACCCTAAAGGTAATTAGGGTCCTGCATTTTAGATGCAGTCAGTAGGAATATGGACTGGTCAAAGGTCCATATAGCCACTGGAAAACATGGTGGGACCGCAGACAGGGTTTAAAACCACAGGTTTTAAGTAAACAAATGCAAGATCTGTTAGTGGTAAACTGGGTTGCAGATTTACCTCAACGTCTACTGCCATCTCTAGCTTTCTAATGCCAGTCTCTACTGTATAGATGTTTAAACAAAAGTTTGTCTTTAATCGTCCACTCAAAGCTTCATTTTCTTCACACTTATTAACCTAATTTTCTTGCTGATTCAGTGCTGCAGAGAGCAGTGCCCAGGTGGCTCATGAACTGGCTAGATATAAGTACTGGAGATCACATCACGAATCCTGGCATCACATCTAATTTAGTTATTTGACACATCTGGCCAACCAAGTTAAAAATAGCAATTCAGAGAATTTGAACACCCTCTGAACAATATTATAGGAGAGAAGTTTGGATTCTGGCCATTCAACCCTATAAATCAATCAGAAGACATGAATCTCTATGCTAGAGAATGCTAATCAGATTACCCAACAGCCCCACAGTTACAGCATCTTCCTGTACTCCCTGAACACAATAGCATCACACCAAGGAAGGCAGTGGCTTGAACCTTCTACTTGCCTCAGATCTCAAATGAGTCACAATCAAAGGCTGATGGTAAATAGCTAACTTACATCACAGGTTTATTCTCCTCTACATTTGCAGCCCAGTGGTCATGACTACACCAGTCATTTGTCCATGTGCACACATTTTCAGAAGGAAAAAGATTAGAGTCAGAGCAGAGTTTGGTATTACATTAAGGTGAAGTCAAGTTAGGAGCAACTCCTTGAATAGCTTATCTCTAACATACGAGGCAATCCCTCCATACAGTACATGAGCCGGGAGTACAGGTTGCTTTGAGGCTCTCAGGCAGTGCCTTGCCAGGCACGAGAGACCACAGAAGGCAGCACATCTGGCAGAGCTTCCCTGTGAAAAGAAAGGCTGCTGCAGGGAAAGACAGACTCAAAATTGTTAGAGGGAAATTGGCCGGAGAAGGGACAGTACCCAACCCTAATATGGATCAACTGAAATCAGGTATTGGAAGGTAGTGCTCAGTACTTGAGACTTCAGCCAAAATTACTAATCTAGTCCTAATTATATGAAAAAGCACAGATGTCCATTGCTGTGTACCAGCCCGTGGACACTGTTTGCACAAGCAAGAGTTGAATCTCAAAAAATAAATATGGGAAATATTCCTCCTTACCAATTATAATGTCATTTGCATAACCACCATCTGGAATTAAAACAAATTTTTCCCTTCAACTAAAATGTATCCAAGACTCACTGCCCCCAAACACACTGGATATGCCTTCAATGGCTGCTGCCTTTTTGGGTTTTTTGAGTCATATACTGAATGACCTTTATTTACTGCTCCAGATCAACTCTGAATATAGCCTTTGATAGGTCTGTTCTTCCCCGATTGCTTTCATTACTGTTAATCACCTGCTTCTGTCACCTACTCTGGATCTTGTCATGTGCTCTTAAACATAAATGGAGTTTTGCCATTGACTTCAGTAACAATACATTGGGAAAAGGCATTAGACAACACAGCATTATCTGACAGCAACAACTCATAAAGCCCAACACAAATGCTCCTTGCATCCAATTTATTTCTTATTGCAGTGATGGAACTCAAAACTCAAGCCCTTCCTCCCTCCTCCTACCCTTCCAAGTAGCTCTGTGCAATCAGCATCTGAACTCTGAATAATGTGCATCACAAAAGGGCTGAAGGATTATTTTGGGGAATATTGCAGATGAAGTATTTGCTGTTGGAAAACAGTGAATACTTACCTCTTCAGAGCACTCATGTCAGGCTTTCCGCTCTAGCTCTATTCTAGTACACAACTATGCATTTCTCTCCTAAAAACTTAATTCTAACAGTAGAGCAGACTTTCAAACATTTAAAATTAGAAAGCCCATATTCACTAATTTCACACCTCCATTTGGAATTCCAGCCAAGATACTTCTATTTGGAAAGGTATATGTAGATTAAGCCATATTTAGTAAGCTAGTGCTACATAACATGACAAGTTGATACACACACTAATTTTGGGGGGATGAATTGTTGTAAAGGGCATTTCCAATAGTCAGGCCAGATATGTAGTTATTACTCAATTGTTTTAAGAGAAGAATTCAGTAGTACAAGTCCTACTCAAACCCCTGCGTATATATTGTTCTGTTCCAGTAAACAGAGATGACTAAGTTATTTCAATAACCAAAAAAAGCTTGGGCCTTCTGGAGACATGAGTTCAAACCAGAAATTCTTTTTCTCCTCGATATTTAACAGAGTATTTCATTAAAAAAAGTGAAAGGGCTTAATTATGTATCTGCTCTGAACAGCATCTCATGGGCCTATTATGAAGAAATCAGGTTGTAACATTAGTTGACAGAGCACTTAGTCCATCACAAGCTAAATATCAATGAAACCTTTGCTTGAAGATTTATTTTCATACTTGGTACGTTCACAGGTGTTTACCCAGCTGTTGCTCACAGCATTTCTAGTCAAGGAAATTTTTGACAATTTCTGAAGTTCTGCTAAAAGATTAGTGCTGCCTCACTGAGATAACTATCATTCCAAGATTATCTGAAACTAACAAGGTATTACTTAAATGATAGTTATTCAAATTGCTTTTCATGCACAAATATGTATGGCATGATTAAGGGTAACTGTATTTGCAAAAAAATATCTATTTTTGTTCAACAATCCCAAGAGCGTACAAAGAAGTCTTGTGTCACTGGGTATTACAAATGAAGAAAACTAAGTTATTTAAGTTCAGATGACTTTGCTTCAATGTCTTGTAGTACAGAAAGCAGCAGAATCAAGTCTTAAAGCAGATTAGTAGGACAAAGATTAAATCTAGGGACAAAAATAAAAATGGGATCACCTGAAGTACTGCTATCCTTATTATTAGATTTAGAAAATAAAAGCATACAACATTTAAAATTATATACTGAACTTAAAGTTCACATTGCTTTTTCTGTTTTCAGTATGCAAAAAAATTGTGATATTCAGTCTGCGTGTTATAAACCATCTAAATACATTCTGATTTGATCTGTAGCCTAATTCTGAAACATATGTTAGATTTGATTTAGTGCACATTGACTAGATTACCAACGTGGTTTAATTCATGTTATTTACAACTGGTAGAGCTTGACAATAAGCAGAAAACAAATTATACAAGTTTATTACACCCTCCTTCTCACTTACACCAATGAGTGATTATAATGAAAGTCATAATCATGGAAGATTTAAAGAGATGGACAGGTAACTGTGTTGCTGGTTCAGCATACAGAAACACAACATATGCTCCACACTGATGAGGGTACATTATGCGCAGACACGGTTGTCTGCAAGGCACTGGCATAGTACTATACTGGGCTTTCCTCTCTTGAAGCTGATCTGCATATTTGACTCCGTAACTCGTTTGCTCTCCATCACCAAAAATTTTCAGTGGGGGCAGCATATCACACAAACAAAGAGTATGAATAGAGCAGATGGACGCCAGTTCTTAGAAGACAACATGTGTTCCTGTAGTTGTCACTCAGGATGAATTAAAGAGCATCTGATCTCACAGAAATGTGGTTTCCCATTGTTCATTAGGCTGTCATAGATGTTTAGTACCTCACAGTCAGACAGAAACAGTTTTATCCCCACAGTTGTGTTCCATAAACTAATTTTTCCTTTCCCTCATTCCCTTCCAAAGCAATCCAAATAAATTCAGCTATCTGTAACACTGGATTGAGGGGGAGGAGGGGAGGGTGTAGAGTGTGTCACACAGCTGCTTTGAACCCTGACAATTCAAGTAAATCTGGAAGAAGTACTACTCTTTTTGAAAAAAGTTCATGCTAGAAAGGTCTAAGCCTCAGAATCCGTAAACCAGTGCTTCTCTAAGAAAGGAAACAATTAGGCAACACTTGCACTTCATTATCTATAGAAAAATTCTTAAAGATTTGCATGTAACCAGATTCAAGTTACACGATTTTAAAAGAAGAGGCAACTAAGTTATTAATATAACCTATTAATGGGCATCTATCCTCTTAAACATTCACTATTCTAAAGTTAAAACGTCAACCTTCTGCTGAAGAACTTTACCTTTGGGACAGAATCTGTGAAAAACTGTGATCCCAGAGAGCAGAGCTTTTCCTGGGGAAATTTGCTAACCCTAAGAGCTTTTATAATTAATTTTTTTAATGCACTCCACTAACACATTTGGTCATCACCTTTCTACCAGAACAAAGTACCACATCTCAGATTCAGAGCCAGCACATTGGGAGGTTTCTAGAAATTTCAGTAACACTTTTCAGAGAAAAATTCCTGGCTAGTCTTGGATTTGGCATGGTTAGGAGTCTGATGAGCTTCATTCAGAAATGTTCTTCCTTCACTGAACTAAGAAGGACATGCATTTCTCCGTCCCATCAAATAACCAGCTGATTTTGTTATATTACCTACTGAACATTTCTGCTTCCCATCAGAAGAACTAAACGTGCCATTGAAAAAGATGCACAGTAAGAGTCAGATGCATTGTCTAATAAGTCAGTTCATGGCCCATTACAGCCAATGCCCTGCCTATCATTTCACTTGCTGAAAAACAAGGCATTTTGTGCTGAATATATTTAAGAATATAATACACAATCAAATCTGAGTCCTGATTCAAGGTGATGACAGAAGCATCCTTTTTAGTCATTTCACTCAATCAGTCTGCACATTAGAGGCTCTTCTTAAGTTTTAACAGTGAAAAAACAGATTTAAGAGACATGGCTGCTTAAGGAAGCACTTCAGTAAGCTTATTCCAATACCAAAAACCAACCCCACCCACATATTAAGCATATGAACAGAGGAGCATGGACGGAACAAAGACCAGGCTGCATCAACCCTGTCTGAAGCTTAACTTTCCAATCTACCTCAGGGACTCCAACAGAAGTATTTTCTCTGTTGTCTGAGGAGATGGGCTTTTTCTAGCACTGAGTACCAGAGCCAGGCTGAGCTAGTATCGAGGAGACTGCCAAGACCATCACTTAACTGAATTACAGACTGCAATCCATTACTGAAACAAATACTGCAAGTGAACTTGATAGATCAACTGTTTAGCTTGATGCATCCACTTCCCCAAGCAGTTGTAGCTCTTCCCAAACTCACAGTATTGACTTTCTGACAACAGATGTTACTGCAGTGAAATCATGATGAAGCAGCAAATAAGAAAGCAAGACTGCCAGATCAGCAGCACTAATTCCTACAATGCCTTAGAAATAATAGGAGTGTTCAGGAAACTAACTGCTTTTATAAAGAGAAAAATAATTTAAATATTGCTATAAATACGAAGCGGGGTGAGGGGGAAAAGGAGGGAGGGAGGAAATCTCTTCTTACTTTCACATAAAGCATGTATGTGTATGAGATCATATTAAATTCCCACTAGGACCAGAAGTATTCCTCCGGCCCCAAAGGCTCCATTATAGGGAAATTTGTAAACACCATGCTTGCTGCATGGACACAGATTGCTGTGAAACTCCACATGAGAGACTGTGAAGCAATCGCTCTCCAGAGATTTTCTTAGGATGTGACATAGTTCCAGGCTGGTGCAAGTGCTGAGGCACTTACTGTTCTATACGAGGCTGGATAGCAAAGCATGCAACTTCCAGGAGCACCTAGGGCACGAGGAAGTGCCAAAAACTCTGAAGAAAGCCAAACCCAAGAAGAAGGGCAAAGCTAAATTAGAATTCAAATACATCCAAAGGCAATTATTAGGGATTTCAATTCCACTTTAGGGAAGTATACACTCCCAGGACTTCAGTTTAACAGAAGGAAGTACTTTTACTATGCGACATGCTTCATTAAAACTAGAAGGAACATCTACACAAAAAAGTGCATTTGGCACCTCTTTACCTAGCCTCCACTGTAAATCCAGACTTAGTCCTGCCCATACCTCAGTGCCATCCTAGCCTTCAGAAGTTTATTTTGGTTCTGCTGTCTGATAACCTCTTGCCATCATATGCATAAATGGAAGTGATGTTTGTTTCCGTTCCTCAGACACATCATCTTTTGTGTAGCCTGCACATGTACTTGTTCCCTGGTGCCTTTCATCAGCGTAGGAAAGGCTTCCTCCTATGTTAAATTAACTTAATACAGTTATTCTTTTTATGGGGGGGGTTATGTGAGAATTAAGTGTCTCTAAGACCACATTCTAATATTAATGCAATAATATTTTTTACTAAGCATAGATATTAAATTAAGAGTGTGTTAAATCAATGAGCTAAATTGCCCCCTCTGCCCAATTATCTCCTGCTCCTCCAACCATTGAACAATCTCTTGAACCACAGCACCTGCCCCTATATATGTTTATCACATAGGCCAGACCCTGGATAGCTGGAAAACTAATGTATATGCACCTAGCAATGTTATTGGAACATTTTAAAGACCTTCTTAAAACACATTCTTAAGTGATTCACTGCATTTTTATGCCTTCTGTCTCACTGCTGCTGGCTGAAAAACCTCGATTACTTCGGGCAGTGAGATAGAAATCAAGTGTGCTTGGACACAGGCTCCCTACCATGCACAATGCCCTGTAGGCTGCTCATGGCTACTTTAGGTCCTAACTGCCACCAGCTGGGGTTGTCACAAACCTCTAGGGTTGTCTAGGAGCATTACCCTCACCAGAACCTCTCTCTGCAGAGAGACTTCACTCAGGTTAGGAAGAAGCCCAGAGGTACCCCTATTAGAAAAGTTAACAAGACTTTGTAACTAAGTACATGGACAATGGAGGGAAGTATATCTGCATCAGATTTATCCAGCAGCCTGGAAAAATAAAGTGTTCCGCACATCCATAAGGATGCTAGTGTGCTGCATTTTTGTCACTATTACAGTCCAATAAATACAAAAAGATACATTGCTTTAACTGAAGTACCAAAGAGCTGAGTTAGAAAGAGCAATAGCTCTTTCTAATGAGGTATTTACTATTCATGTTAAAATAACCACATGTCAAACTAACTTTTTAGACAGAATAGAACATGTCTGACAGAATAGAACATGTTATCACCTCCTCACAGCCTCAGTTGTTCATTAGATCCCAGAGTACCCAGCACAGCCTTGTACCACAGGATGCTGATGCTCTATCTCACAGACAGCAGGGAGCTTATTCACTATCTGGGTATCAGAGGATACCCCCTTCTCTCTCCAAACCCACCTGCATGACATATAAAGCAGAATGTCCAAGCACTAACAGTCTCCAGAAACAGGAGTAAGGAGCCCTTCACTCACTTCTGAGCCCTTTATAGATGAGTCAGAGAAGAAATAAGAGTGGGCATCTTGATTTCACTTCAGTAACCTAATGCAGAAGAACTGCTGGGAACATTTTAGATAATTGTTTTAATTATAGAACAGAAGTACTGACTAAATAGGGGATTTTTTTTAAAACACAAAGTATTTTAAATGCTTCATCTGCCTGTAGAGTTAGCTCCTTTTTCTCTAACACTTAGCTTTATTTTTTCTCATTGTAACTTCCCACAGGGATAAATTCAGTAGCTACTCAGAAGGCTGTTACATGTTGCCTGTACACTAAGCCAAGAAAATCCAAGGTATACAGGTAAGATAATTTATGCCTAATTTATTGTTTCAGCCAGGAGTTACAGATTATAGGGACATATTTATAGTGGTCAGAACAGTCAATAAGACTTCAGCTGTGAGCCCACACATGTGCATTTTCTCAGCATCACCTACATAGAGACTCATAGGACAAAATGAGGAGCCATTACTAGACACTGTACCAGGGTGTGAAGCCTGCAGTGAGGATAAAGTCCATTGATTTCTTGATAGATTTAAGGACTTAAGTACAGTTTACAGGCTCTGCCACCATGAAAGCCAGCAATTCTGAAGTGTTAAACTCCAAAATAATCCTTTATTCAGACAGAAGTGACAAAGATAAATGGCTGGTTACCACTCAGAGCAAAGCATTTACCCAAATTATAAATTATGAAAGGGCTAATTAAGCAGCAAGCAGCCTGATCACCTACAGGTTCTAAATGAGACAGAGGTGAGATGAGAGCTCACCTGTGCAAGAGGGATGAGAGGTCAGGGCAGACATGGCCATTTCAGAGAGATAAGAAAGCAAGAGACACACAGCCAATTTCTATAATTCACTTCTGAGCCCAGGTATGGGATGGGACTGCCACTAAATACCCTACAGGGCTCCCCGTTAAGCCTCAACAAGACTTAAAAATGTCAAGGAAACCCATACAGATATTTGTCAGTACATACACATGTGAGGAATGACCAACTCTGAAGCCTCTCCTTAGCTGTAGGAGATTTATTTGAGCTGTTGCAGGCAGCCAGCAGGAGACTAAGCCCATGGTACCAGGCAGGACATCATGGCATGATGTGGCTCACCCACATGGCACCAATGGGAGCCAAGTACCTTCACAGCAGCAGAGCACCTGTAGGGCCCAAACACCACACTGTAGCACCCAAAACAAACAGCACCCTCCCACCATCTAGCTGCAGCCAAAAACTCATGTGCCTCACCCTCCATAGGGGACCCTCACCAGATCTGAAACAGACCTGGGACTCCCCAGCAGCAGCAACTACTCAGCCATCTGCTGACAGCTTCCCACTACAAACCAGACAACCCACCTCCCATACCATCCCCAACTGCCTGACCCAACACTGCTCAATGACCCAGCAGGCAGAGACCTTCCCTACACATCTCATTTCCCCTTCAGAGCCCACTTAACTACTGAATGGGCTTTGTGCCACATTAACTCACTTTAACACCTCCCCTCCTTCAAGCTTCACACCCTGCAGTTATTAGCCCAAAACAGCATGCCCAGAGCAGTGTTGGGTCAGGCAGATATACATCCTCTCCTGACGTTGCTGCATGGTATCATTTGTTTCTTTCCATTTTCCTTAACAGTATTTCTTTGTTCTTATGGCAAAGAGCCCCTTCCAATAGACATCACTTTGTATTCCTTTCCTTTCTTCTAAGTTAATTTCTTTTGCCTCCGCTCTCCACTACCCACTCCTGGGTAAAACAAGGGACAGTGCTGGATGCAGCATTCTAATTGTAAATCCATGTTTTTCCACCAAGATCACTACTTATTAACCCTTTTGCTGCTGACCCTTCACAACAACTGAGCTGCAGCCAACATTATTGCAGTTAAGGGGAAGCGAGGACATGAGCCACATCAGTAGTCATAGGCAAAACACAAAATTAATGGACAAGAAATTTATGTAACATAATTAGTGATTTGGCACCAGTTTTGCTGAAGCTTCATGGTTTACCTGGAGAACAGTCAAGCACTGCAACAGATTGCTCAGAGAGATTGTGCAGTCTCTCTCCTTGGAGGTTCCCAGGACCCACCAGGATAAAGCCTGGAGAAACCTCGCTTGATCTCATAATCTGACCCTGCCTGGAGCAGGAGGTTGGACTAGAAACCTTCCCTTCCAACATGCAATACCATTTCTATTATGAAAGATTTCTTTTCATAGCTTTCGTAGTACTGAGTGCCTGAGGAACATGGGTTCTTCATGCATCAAGGGAAGACAGGAAACCTTATGCTTCACAGATTCTCATTGAATTTGCATTGATCCAAACACTAAACACTCAATGATGCACGCCCACTCTTGTGATCCTTTCATGATCTCATGATGCAGGGAACCCCAAGCCTCAAAGAAAAATAAATACAAGGAAATCTTCCAACTTCCAAAATAAATCAGTCAATGTAAACCTATAGTAAATCTATGCATTTTCTTTGCAGAATTGATAACATATGTGAAGAATCATGGATGTCATGACAGCCAAGAGCTCTTATTTAAGCACATTAACAGAACTCATTTAATACCAGTGAATCCAAATAAACCAGATAAACTTTATTTTTTCACTTTGAATGTGTGCAATATAATTAAAATTGCTGAAATGTTGTTCCATGTATTTTTTTTTTTTTAGAACATGCACACGTAAGGTCTTGCTCAGGAGCTCTGATACAAAATGTAAACCCCATCAAATGACTGCTAGGAATTGGCAGAAAGTGCTGACCATCGAAGTTAGATACATCAGTGGCAAGCAGTCTCACGCACTTGGAGCTTCCAAATTAAATCTGCTTGCCTTATTGATATGCATAATTCCAGAGGAGTAATATTTATCCTGGTACAACACCCTTAATTGAAATGGCACTAGAATTAGAACATTTTTATTCCATTTGATTAAGTAACACAGGCAGCATTTGCCTGACTTTCGGTCTGTTCACATAAAGCAGCCCCACACTATTTGACACGACTGGCACTTACCGCTCCTGTGAGACCCACGCTTGCACTTAATGGTGTGCACGGGAGCAGAAGTGAAACACGGGCTCTGAGACCACCTCTTGCAGTGTGCAAAAGCTCACGTTACACACCCTTCACTTTCAAGGACACTTAAAACACACCGCAAGAATTAGAAACGAAGGGGGAAATAAAGAATAATCCCACTCTTTTTCTCATGGCCTAGAGGATGAAAAACACTTGTTTCAAAATTAATTATAACCACCACTATTTCATCTCTAGATCCCCGAGTTCAAATTGCAACTGAAAAACAAAAGCTTTGTGATTTTAAATTGTCAGTTATGTTCCTGTTCCCAGTCAGGGCATGAAGCTTAACACCTTACTAATTATGAAGTGATCGGAAAAATTAAGAACCTCCTCCTTTTGTTAGAAAGACCAAAAGGTACCCTTTTTTCATTATCAGCATTTAGTTCAGCTGCAGCAACTTGCACACTTTTATACATGTTGGGGTTTAAATTGATTCAGTGGAGGACAGAGGGTTTTCCTCTGTTTTCATACATTGAGTGGTCATTACCATGTATTTGGTACTTGGACTATTTACTGGGTTTATTCACAGCAGAAAACAGTACGTTGCCCAACACCCCGTAGCTGGGCACTGGCCTTTCAGTCCCACTGAAACGACGTGCCAAGTCTTCAAGTCTCCCTCCCGTCCAGTGCAACTTCGTGCACCCTGTATCTTGTACATGGTATTGATTCTTCACTAATACAAGCATTAGCGTCAGTTGAAGCAGCACACTGTAATTATTAAACCAGACAGAAAGCAAACCCAAGCACTATTTTTAGTCAAGTATTAAAGAATTCTGACTTCAGCTAGATGTCCCTCCTCACAACAGGCAGAGCTCTTGTAACCGTGTTCATAATCTCTCTGATACCCTATTTTTCTCTATAATTTCCACATTTAAAACTTCATTTTTTTCAACTATGTTTGGCTTTTTTTAATTCCTCTAATCCTCTTTTCTGAATATAAAAAAGACTATAAAGGCCCTCTTTTAACTGCCAGTTGTTCACATACTTATTTTTCTAATGGAGCAGCATTAAATGCGGGGCTTAGCCCACCAGCATTTTACACAAGCAGAGTCCCACTCACTTCTCCTGAAGCTTTACCTGAACAAAATTGCAGTCCTTTATTTTCACAAAATGAGCTTTGCGTTACTTTTTCTGTTCACCAAAAAATGCCCAGGCACAACTGTACAGTGTGTTGGGTAATTCCTTGCTGCAATGTAGTAGGTGGAGCTCAAATTATGGACCAGACTCGGATGCTGTAACTCTACCGGCACATCGTTTGTATCAGTAAAGTGAAGCAGATGCTTGCAATGCACCATTATTAGCAGAGCAGCGAGTGCTCCCTCAGAATGACAACATGAGCTTTTTAATGTAATTAGAATCCAATGGAGATTTTTGGAAGCTAAGTCAATCGGGCTTCTCTCTTCCACACCCCCCGAGACAATTAAATCATGTTGACTTTACTCACACGGAAAACTTTCCCAGAAGAGACTGAGGAATTCTTCACACATAAACGACTGTGCTTCATCCCCTCCCCAAACCCAAAGAGCCTACGCTGTAATATGCTGTCATAAGAAAGCTCCTTTTACAAACCACAGCAAAGCTTCATAGGTAAGGCAGCGGGATGGGTGGGACATCGTGGCGCAGTGCCCCGGCCCAGTGTGGCAGCTGGGCTGGGGTCCCCGCAGGCAGCGCGCACCCCGGCTCTGCAGCTCCCAGTCCTGCTGGCCCGGCCAATGGCAGCCCTGGCAAACGCAGGCAGACGGAGAGACAGGACTGCGCGGTGGGCAGCAGGGGTGCTTCAGAAAGCAGCAGAGGGATCAAAAGCAAGAAACACGCTCTGTAAGCGGATCAGATTTTCAAGCGCTGCCCCAGGACACACCAACTGAAAAAAAAAATAAAAATAAAAGAAGAAAAACACAGGGTACAGCCCAAACCCAGATATCCAAAATCCACTCAGAACACATGCAGGGGTAACTAATTCTACAAAAACATAAATACCTTAATATGTATTTTAAATACTAAATCAGCTATCCCTCCTTTTTTAGCATTGCTATGTGGAATTTAGGAATATATCCTAACAGACCAACTATAGGATCTCCCAGTAATAGATATTATTAATGTTGTTTGTGCTGAGTGATGAACTGAGGGAAGGAACACATGTAATGCAGTCATTCAGCAAGTGTGTAGGCAACCTTAAGCAAATATCTTTTAACTAGTTTATGAAATGTGTTTCCTTTTCAGAGAGTGTCCAACACCTAATGCCAAAATTTCAAGAACTCATTACCGTAGTAGCCAGTTATCACCTGTTTAACTTAAAAGTACTAATACAAGAAACAGACATATTACACCGCTAATATTTTCAGACATACACACACACATACAGGTATCGGCATCCTGTTTATACCAATTTATTTTCACAAATCAATTTCCTTTTCCCTACTCATACTCTTCACATTTGCTGAAGGCACAACACCCAGATAGGCAATGTAAAACGTACTTCCTGCAGAAAAGTCTACAGACTCCTAAGAGAACGATTGGCAAACCCACTCTTGTTTAAAAACTCAAGTTCTAAATTAAGCCTTCAAAGAGCATCAGAGAACACTCTAAAAACTACTTGAGGTGTCCGCACTTCTCATATGCAACACACCACTTAACCTTTAATAAACCAAGACTTTTCCAGGAAATTATAAAAGCAGAAGTAGTAAAATCTCGTATTTTTTTAATCAAGTTTTAATGACGGGACAGAGTCTCTAGGCAAGGATCCCAGAAAGAACCAGACCACCACCTGGCTCCATCATAGAGCAATGACAATTCACAACAAACACATATCTGACCAGCGCTCTGAAATCAAACACTGGGTTGACTCCATAAAAGCTCCATTGTAGCTATGAACACACAGCTGTAAGTTTTGTCCCTCCTCATACATAAATATACCCTTCAACATTGAGACAAAGGGGAAAAATAAATCATTTTGTGCATTTTTCTCTGCTTCCCTGTTACGCCTGTTATCAATCGTCAAGAAACATCTAAAATAGCTTACTATATTATAAGCGCTACAGAATATATATATTATATATAATTTTATTTTTGTTTTCACACATGCTAATGTTTCCAGTATGATAAATGTCTTTTTAAATCCTGCGCTTCTTGTCACACTGTAGATCCACTTCTATTTGACAGCGACTCCCGGACATACATGTCAAGACAAAAATAAATACTGCTGTGATGGCAAACGTTTTAAAACTCTTAAGACACTAATACAGTGGCACTTGAAAGATTTTTCAAATACAACAAAAAAGACCATAGTTAAATAGAAACCTGTTTTGACATAGCCATAAAACCTGTACTACAGTTGTGAGATCTGTACTTGTTTCTGCAAGAGCGGCTCCTAATCTTTGAACACGTCAAATGTTACACTCCAGCCCTCAACCCATACCATTAAAAAAGTCCACATTGCTATTTTAAGCAAGAATCCCCTCCAGCTGTACATAAGCAACACTGTAATTCCCAAACAATTGAGGTAATTGTAAAAATGAATATCATTTATTGTGTTTTTTTTATTACTATCATGTCTGAACATTTGCTTTCATACAAAAGTCTGATTTTAAGCATTATGCTTTCCAAGGGCATCCCCTCCGTACCAGGGGAGATAAAAACGTGTTAAGAATTGTGCAAGAGTTTTTTCTTACCATCTTCAAACCCACCAGAACTCCATAAAGAAGATTTGGTACAGAATCACTGCCCGGCGTATTAGAGAAGGGGAAAGGGGGTCTACACATATTTTCCGTTCCACTTTATTATTTTTTTTTAATCACATCTAACCCAATTCAGGGGTGGGGGGGGGGAAGAGAGTAAAAAAAGAAAAAAGAAAAAAATAAAAGGAAAGAAATCATCACATTACTGTATGTTACCCTTCAGCAGTCTTGGGAGGAAATCGGAGCCCAGATTGCTTTTCCCGACTCCCTTCCCTCACTCAAGCCAGCTCCTCTCCCCGGCAGGACTCAGCCACCCCTGGGGGCAGTCGGGGGTGCCCACTGCCCCATCACAGCCGCGGCTTCCTGAGCAACGTTCTGCTGAGGTCCTTCACCTCTTCGGGGCTGCTGACCCTCTCGTAGCCCAGCAGGGCCATGGGCTGGTGGCAGTACTCCTCGACCTGCTTGATCTGCTGGTAGCTGAGCGCAGTCCTCCAGGCACTCAGTGCCTGGGTAGCATTCCTGGCTGACACCACAAAGGGTTTGGAGGAGTAGCCGGGGCCACTGGTCATGTTGAGGGCGAACTTCTCCATCTCTGGGCTGACTGCCAGGTTGACGAAGCCGTACACCTGCCTCAGGGTCTTGATGGGCTCAACGACCAGGTCCTCATAGCGCACAGCCATGTAGTTGCCCTGGAGCCAGTCAGGGGGGTGCAGAGCAGTCTGCAGGGTCTTGGCCATGCTGCTGCAGATGACCTCCATGGCACCCAGGGCATGGTAGTCTGAGCCACCTCCCCCCTCCTTCTTTCCACTCAGCTTGTGGCCGGCATCAAGGAAGGGCATGCGGTGGATGCGGGGGTCCCTGCTCCTCACCACCTGCAGGCTCTCCCGGATGAGGCCATGCCGGGACTTGATGCGGGAGCTGGCGACAGCCCGAGGGTCCCGCACCAGGTGGATGACTTTGAGGTCCAGGGTCGGGTCCCGCATGAGCGGGGCGAGGACGGCCAGATCAAAGACACGGACGCCCTTGATGACCAGCGTGTGATACTTGTAGCATTCCTCCTGGAATCGGCTGAGGCGCTGCGGGGGACACTTCTTGCACACCCGGTCATCCACCATGCCCACCACTTCCTTGCGGTAGGCCGGGCAGAGGGGCGAGGAGCAGATGACCTTGTTGGTGGCTGCCCCGAAGATGCCCAGTGTGGTCAGGTTCTTGCCGGCACCCGCCGTGCTGTAGAGCTGGAAGACAGAGAGGTCGCAGCGGTACAGGGAGCTCAGCATGTCGCGGGCTGCCCCTTGCAGCGACATGGCATCCCCGGGGTACAGCTTCTGCCAGACGTGCCACACGGGTTCATAGAGGAAGAATACCTCGGGGTTCTGGTTGAAGAGCTCCCCGAAGAAGGACGACCCCGAGCGCCAAGTGGTGAAGACATAGACCAGCTGCCGCCGGGCCCCCGCCGGACCGCGGCTCCCGGCCGGCGGCGGGGGCGGC
>VXBJ01002188.1:1587845-1680259 GCA_013400055.1 Nycticryphes semicollaris | reverse complement strand
CTCCCCGCAGCGCCGCGGCTCCCGCCGCCACTTGTACTCCAGCAGGTTGAGGGCGGCGAGGAGAAGCAAGAGCGCGTAGCCCAGGCACAGCGCCAGCGCCTTCCGCCGGCACACTTTCATGCTGGGCGGCGGCGGGGCNAGGAGGTGGGGGGGGGAGCAGAGGGCGGGAAGGGCGGGCACAGCCCCTGCACTGCCAGCGCGCACGGCGCCCCGGCCCCGCGCCGCAGCGAGGACAGCGCCGGCCGCCGCCGCCGGAGGATAACAGAATGGCCGCGGAGGTGCGGCCCGAAATGGCGGCGCCCCGCCCTACACTCCCCATTGGCGGCCGCCGCTGTCACTCCCACCGCCGTCCTGCCCCCGCCGCGTCCGTGGCGGCAGAGGGACACCGCCACAGAAGCCCCCCTGCCCCGTCCGTTCCCGCCTCACGGCCCGCTCAGGCACGGCCTCCGGCCCGGGTCTGGGTCACCGGTGCGCGATGGGCTCTGTGGAAAGTTCTCCCCCTTGTTGTGGGGGTTCCGCCAGCCCGGCCTCGCGGGGAGCGGGTTCCGTCACCGGCTACGCCCCGGACAGATAGGGCTTGCCCACCGGTAACAGGGAACGGGAAAACAAGGAGAGAGAAACCCATTAAAAGGTTGTAAGGGGCACGGCCCCAGCTCCAGCCCCTGCATTGCCGCTAGTTTGGTATTTAAAGAAACTCGAATTTTTCAAAGGTCTTCTAATAACTTCTTCAAAAAACATAAAAATCCCCCAAACTGGATCTTCCTGATATAGCTCAGACAGAAATGTGTCTTCCCTCAGTTGTTAAAAAAATTTTTATAACCACCACAACGACCCACTGCTTTTAGTTGCCCTTTGGTCCCTTGGTCTGACGCCACGGAATTGATGAATGAATTTGGGAAGCACCAGTGCTGCCTCAGGCAGAGCTGCAGCCTAGGGATGGTGCCACCACCGGCCAGCAGCCAGGCCCAGGGACACACCAGGGGAGAGGGGGAGATCACAGCCCCATGGCCATGGCTCACCCTCCCAGCCTTGCCTGCAGCTGCAGTCCCACACCAGACCCCTGACACAGCGCTGTACCTGGAGACTCACCACACCAAGTCAGTATCAGGTCCTGTGAGGAGTTTTTCATAACGTCTATGCTTTATAGCCACAGGGCACAGGTCCAGGCTGCTTTAAAGAGAAGACACATGTGCCCAGACCCCACCTGAGAACCCCACGGGAAGGGACACTTGTGGGATCAGAGTCCTCCCCATTGCCACTGGTCTCTGGGCAATGCCTCCATGATGTGACTCTCTTCAGTTACAGAAGCAATTTGAGGCTCTCTTCCTTCAATTGCTTGCTCTCCCCAGCAGATTTCATGTCCTCAGCCTTTCCCATCATCCATAGGATACATAAGGCCCACCTCTATAGGGCAGGTGGAAAGTTTGATCTGCTGGGGGGGCTGCACCCAGCTCAGACAGATGGATCACACAATGGATCATACGGACACAGGCTTTTGCTGGTACATTTGTGCTCTCAATGGCATGGATCTGACACTACAGCACATGCTTTTACTCTCACAGAGTGGACAGAACACAGATTTATCTGGTGTGTGCTTTGTCTGGTAGCACTTTATTTAAAAAAAAAAGGAACAAAAGCATACAATAGGGTGAAGGAGCTAAATGCACAAGCAATCTTTATATCCCTTTCCAAAGGATTTCAGTACTCCTCCCAGATTTTCTACAGGGATATTAACAGCCAAGCTGCCTCTAGGGAAAAGCTTGAAAGCCCTTTCCAGCCCCAAAGAGAAGGGTAACAACCACAGCAGGAGGGCTCTGCTCTTCCCTGCTCCCTCCTCCCAGCCACAGGGTTTGGCAGGGCTGGTCCGAGACACCACTGCCACCCACACCCCACTGCCCCGCGTTGGACACAGCCATCAAACTGCACGGGTCAGGACAGGGAATCAATTCTCAAGTTGCCAGTGGTTCTGGTAGCAGATTTCTGTGACTTTTCATATGGAAGTAGCTTGGTAACAGCAGAATCAAAACAACCACTAAGTGTCTGAGAAAAGTCTGTATTTCAGCAAACGGTGAGGGGAAAAGAGGAAGCCATTTTTTACCTACCGTGTTCAAAAGGAAGCATTTAAAGCCACATTCTGCATCTAGTGGCCAAAATAAATGCAAATTTTAAACCTGATGAGCTTAAAACAACTGACTTGTAATTTTTGAACATGGTACATAATGAAAAGGGATATACCTCTGAAGAACCTTGCACCATAAAACACTTGTAGTTATTTCAGTCCTCAGTTCTGACACTTGAGGTTCTTCACATACAAAAGGAATTCTGTTTATATACCTTTTACAAAGGTATGGATCAAATAAATATTTGGCTTTCCATGCTGGCTAAAGATCAAGTGACCTTCACCCAGCTAAAGCAAAATGTTTATTTTTAATTTTGGAATGATCTGTAGTGGCATCAATTAGGCTGTATTAAATGATGAGTAACAGCAGTACTGAGACACTGTAGTTCATGAAATAGTATCCCCCATCAGTATTGTACTGCAGCACTCATGCAATAAAGGACGAAGACTCCAGGGAGAAAAAAAAATTCATAGCAGTGAAAAATCATTAAAATACCATGAAATTCAAATTAATCCCTTCTTTCCATTTCACTTTGTTGGAGACAAGTAGGAAAATTTGGTTTTAAAAAGAAAACAAACAAACAAAAAAAACCAAACCAAAAACCCCACAAAAAAACCCCAAACCCACCTACTAAGCTATTTCCAGTTCTTAACACAATTTAAAATTTAGCAAGTAACAACTAAAAGATAAGCAAACATGAACTGCAGGCATAAAATTTGAAATGGCAAAACTAAGCAGTAAACCCGAACATTAAAAGTTGTAACTGGATTCTGCACCTTCCCTGCTGTTTCACAGCAGCCACGTCTCTTGCCATCCAACACTCCCTTCCTTACACTGCTTCCACCTCCACCTCGGAAAACACAGGTCCCAGCAGCTCTCTAATTTGACCTGCACACTGCAAAATGGAACCTTATTTTTCAAAACAGGAGTTATATATGTATTTATTCTGTGCAGGCGGACTCAAGCACCCATGCAGAACCTGACTGAAATCAATCAGGTTCAGTGCAGCTGCAATGTTCGATCTTCCCAGTACAAGTTTCAGACCTGCTAGTCAAGTTACCACTTTGAGTAACTCAAGAACATTTAATAACTTTGGATGGAAAATATTTATGCAGCCAACTCTCAATTCACGTCAAGTTCGGTTTGTGAGTTTGGGGGTTTTTTTATATCATCTACACATCTGATGTAAACTATTACAAAAGTAGCGAAACAGCAGATCGCTCGCTCTACAGATCCCTTGTTGAAGCCCATACACACTGTTTCAGGCCATGGGCATTGTATACAAAAAAGGGATTTTGAATTTTTCTTTTTCTTCCGCGGTCTGAGATCTACAGTATTTGTTGGTCTTCAGGAGTACGAGTGCAGGCAGCGGCCGTCAAGAGCTATGAGGGCGAGTTCTTGGCTATGCCGCAGGCTGCCAGGGATCAGCTCTTTGGTAAGGCATGGCAGCGTGCGCAACCAGAGCAATGGACTCTAAACTGTAATTGCAATTCTCACAAGTAGCTGAAAAGCTCTCACACACAAAAATTTAAAAGATTTTGTAAAAGTGTACGGAGACTGTACAAATTTATCAGTTGCCTCATTCCAAGCGCTAACAAAAGTCATCACTAAGTAGCTGGCAGTTAAGAACTTCTTTTAGCTGTTGTACTGAAGTAAAGAAAAGATATGTAGGTAAAAAATAGAAAAGAAAGTGATGGAGCAGGGTTTTGTTATAACAATCCCAGGGACAAGATCCTCACTAAAGAGGTACCTTGATAAATTGGTCCCACTTGCAGAGCTATCTCTGTTATTTTTACAACTGCCCAAAGACTTTAAAAAAAAAAAAAACAAACTACCATGAAATAGAGCCTCAAGGCAGTGAGAAACTTGCTTGATTTTAATCACAGGCTTAAATACTGTTGTGGCCAACTGAAAATGGAATTAAAATCAGCACCGTAGTGAAAGAGTCATTTTACGTCATTTCAAATAATGTCTCTGGTGAAGTGCTTTGCTTAACTCTCTCAAACCTAGTTCGAAGAGTGAGTAGAGGGTACCTCAGCAGGTAGTTCAGGCTCAGCACAGTCTCATTGCCTCACCTACGTGCAAAATCAATGCAATAAAATCTTTGGTGTAACTTCAGCCACAGTAATTGTGCAGAAGAGGAACATTCCACAGCTGAAGAGATACAGTCCTTCACAAATTTGTTCAGATCCTTCAGTGTACATTTTCCGCCTCCTGTGTTACTTAATGCCAGTCTAATTTAGGTTCATTAGTTTTAGTACACTAGATCACTCATGTCAAATAATAAGACTTTCCTTTACTCAGTGAGAAAAATTCACCATTAAAAAATAAATTAAAAAATTAACACACCCACCCCCACAATTTAAGAAGTCCAAAAAATAAAATCTAAAAACCCCAACACTTATTTCTAGGCCAGCATCACTAAGTATTCCATCTTGTTTGCTTTGATGGAGGAGAAAAATAAATATGGATCTTTTCCTGTGCAAGCAGTTACACACTACAACCCAGTCATCCCTCCAAAATACATAAGGCAGCTGTATTTATCTCAAATTCTGCAGTGAGCAATGTATAAAAGTGAGGGGTAAGTAACTGTGATCAAAACTCCCCCATCTGAACTACAAGGCAAAAAACCAAACTAATTTTATTGCATTTAATGTTTAAATATTTTATGTTACCGTTTAATATTTTATATTCAGTAATTAAATTTAGGATTTTTACATGTAATATTTAGACAACCCGAATACTAACTATCTGAATGATTTCTCCTCTGCTATCCAGAGATTCTCGGCTCTCCAGAGATTTCTCCACTAACATCCCTTTAAATGCTGAGGCTGTGAAAAGTTTGATCCTTCCTGGGACACTTCCTGGCTTGATTTTTTTATGCTTTAAGACTTGCCTTTCTTGTGGACACAAGGTGAAAAAGCTTTTCCTGAAGTCAAGCTTCAGCAGGACTTTATTTTTTAAAATAATTTTTTTGATGAAAAATGGAGGTTTATGGTGTTATACACCTAGCATGTGATAAGTTCTGGGTTTTGGGTAAAAACTCCCGTATCTACCCTAAGTTGTTCAGGACAAATATAAATAACAAGTTCCTCAAATATTGCTCAAAAGTGAGATTCTTAAAACTGAAACATGTTACAGTGTGAACAAAAATTTATATAAATTGCAAGATGTGAAGAAAATTTATATAGAATCGAGCAGCTGCCCAAATTTGGAGATCCATGAATTTGTTTAAGACTATATTTTTGGCATCACCAGTAGAAACAAGTGAGAAAAAAAGCACAACAGCCTTTACAATTAGAGATATTTCTATTTTGCACTTTTCCTTTTAGACCTGCATAACTTCTAACAGCTTATTCAAAATCTCATGCAGTAGCAGCAGCTGGTTTCCCTCAAAACCTACTTATTTCCAATAACACTGAAGTCCTCAGCAGACATTTGCTTAAGCGACAGTTGCAGCAATCTGCCTTCTGAAGTACTCTTTTTACTCTTGGCTATTCCTTCTAAACGGCACATGCAGGAGCTCTGCTGCAGAAGCAGCCACCACGGACCAACAATAAACCAGCTAATCATAAACCAGAAATACATAGGGAAGTGGACAACCCCTCTGCAGCAAGCTGTTCCTCTGCCTCCCTGTTTCTCCTTTATATTCACCTCCAGTTACGCAGGTGACATTTTCAATAAAGTTAATTTCAATAAATATTTATAAATTCCTGTTTGTGCAGCTGAAAGAATTCCAGAACTTTATGAATGTCCTGAGGACACTGCTGTGTAGTTAAGTCTCTATTTGACTTTTATTAAAATTAGAAATCTTTTCTCAGCTGTTGTGTAACTGCTTTATGTTCTCAAGGAAATTAAGAAATTCTGCTTTCATAACATACCTTAAAACAACAAGCAATGTAATGTTTCACATCAAGAACTTCCAAAACCTTTGGCAGGCCACACATAAGAGCTACCTCAGCCACACACATTAAGGCATCTCTAAACTCCCTATAACCAAAACCATGGTCAATTAGTGTCTAAACTCCTCCACCTCCCTGGTTTGCAGTGCCCAGGAGCCCCTAAATGTCTTCAGGTGGCCAGTGACCCTCTCCTCCTCCTTAGCATCCCCATGCTGGGGGGCTCTGCCCAGGCACTGGTGCCGTGCAGGGCATCACCCCACACCTCCTGCTGTGCTGCACGGTGCTGGGCGCCTCACTTGCCTCCCTGAGAACAGCAACAGAAACCATGCAACAATGGATCATAGAATCACAGAATGGTTTGGGTTGGAAGGCACCTTAAAGATCATTTCCAAACCCCCTGCCATGAGCAGGGGCATCTCCCACTAGACCAGGTTGCTCAAGGCCCCATCCCACCTGGCCCTGAACAACACCAAATGATGGAGTAAAATAGCTGATCCTCATTTGACTACAGATTTGACAAATTTAAATCCCAGGGAAGAGAGTCCCCAGTCCTTGTCTTAAAATTGAAATACAGAGCTCAGGACAAAAGCGAGTGAGAATTCAGCGTTTCTCATGTAATTAGCATGCAACATGCTATGAATGACTGTCTAGGAAAGACAGCAAAATTACTCCATTGCATCACTTCAAAACTCAGCAAGTAGTATAAATCTTTCACTACCAACTCTTGAAAATCTTCAGGATTTAAGAAAAAGAGGCTCTTCATTTGTAACTATCAAATTTCTACTCCATATCAGAATGAGGAGTTCCTATGGGCTGGCATGAAAAATGAGCACTGCTGGTTAAAAATTGCCTAGAAATCAGGCTTTATTGTAACCTTTTTTTTTTTAATTATCTAGTATAGTTACCTTCTGTAAAAGCAGAGGACGAGAACCCACAGTCTCTCAATTCACACAATGGCCAGAATTCAATCCCAGACTCATGTCTTAAATTTTATAGCTAATTCTTTTCCAGAGTTTGCCCAAGGCAATACTCTCCATTCATTAACTAATCAGCAGACAGTTCTTTTCCCATAGTTCAGGGAAGATAAACTAAAATGCCAGGAAAAAATATGTCACCAACAATTAAGAGATGCATATTTTATGATGAAAATGACCAGTATTAGCTGTAATAAAAATCTTTATACCATAATAAGTTCAGAAGATTCATCTCGTCTCTGAGCTTCTGTTTGCACCAGTGTTGTGTTAGCTCTCACAGCATCTCGCAAGTGAAAATAGCTGGCTAAATCACTCCTGACACATCAAAGGTGTACCTTCTCAGTATGGCTACAAGATGAAAACTAGTTTCCACCTCTAATGATGACTCGGTGATCACCTTGATTACTGGTAGTGATCTCGGAAGTTGAATCCTGACCACAGGCTAATTCCCTCATCTATATTTCACAAATGCAAATTGCCTTCTTGAATTCCACCCTCCTCTTCCCAGGCCAGCTAAATTTTATATCCCGAACAGTCTGTCACACTGAATTAACCTATTCTGCTAGGTTGAATCCTTTCATGAAAGGTTTCTATAACCTATTGCATAGATCTTATGCTTACCATTTCTCCACGCTCACCTTTCTGCAGGCATATTTACCACACACAACTTCTAATGGCCAAAGTCTCAGACATAGGTCCAGCCTCAGAAACCCAAGAACCAGAATCAGGAAAACAGATTCCACACTTGTTTGCAGGTACCCTCTTAACAAGAGTAAAACTGATGGTCTGTACTTAAGGCGAGCAGCTACGAGAAGTAGCTGTCCAGTCCACAAAAGTGTAAAAATAAAAATAGAGCAAGTAGGTCCAGGGATATCACAACATACTGTGTTTCTTGACTGTGAGCTCTCAGTGGAGACTTAGTAACTGGGACTTCTCCCAGAAAAATGCTCTGGAATAAGAACATCAAGAGTTCTTATTCCAACCTTTCCCGTCTTGTGGGGGCATCTGAGGTCTCTTTTGTCTTTTTGATCTTTACAGATCTTGCAGAAACTAAATTATCTTGGAGGCATTTGCTCCTCTTACATGGATTCAAGCATCACTGGAGAAACGAGGAGATGGAGAGGCACAGCCTGCCTAATAGCTCACTGCTGCTGTGGGAGATGGACCTAGTCCTGCATTTCCTTCCTCCCATGCACCTCATCACATAAACCTGCCCACACTGTGCACGTCCTACCCTTCCGCGAGGGAAGGGGTTAAACATGTTGTAGAGGTGGTGGTGGGAAAGCAACAGGAGTAAGTGATGGGAACAGAAGCGAGCGGGATGCAGAGTGCAGCATCGGTTCAGCCCATCTAATCAAAACACGTGCCCAAAATTAAAACACTGTGGATGAAGTTGCATGCTGACAAGTGAACCATTACCAAAAGAGAGGACCATCCTGCTCACTGGCCACCCCAGTTCCCTGCACGGAGCCAGTTCAACGACCTAAGCCAGCACAAAGTCAATCAAGTGAAAACAACCACACAAAGTGTTTTCCCTTCTTGAATTGAACTGGCTGCTCACAGGACACGAAAGGCAGCAGAGAGGACAGAGAAGTAAGAGAACAGGAGGCACAGGGAAGGCAGCAACAGGGCCTGCACCCCACAGCAGCAGCAAGCTGCGACACTGGGCCAGCCATAACACACCACCTCACGCTACGGCACGACACAGGCCCCTTTTCCTTCACCTGACATTCCTGCAGATGGTGTTAGCTACTGCAGAGTTGCTCATCATCTCAATATCTGAGCAGCAGTTCCAAGTGGGAGGTTTTCTTTTAAGAGAGGATTATACAAGGAACTACACAGTGAGCAGCCCATGCCTCCTTAACAAGTTTCTGAGAAGCAGAGGTCACTGTTGACAGTAGAACAGCAGCAGCAATTAAGAGTTCAACACAATAGGCAGAATCAGCATCTACCAGCAAAAGAGCTGGCAAGGCCAAGAAACTGCCCTGAGCATAACATGCATGTACATCACTCTTTTCCAGGTTAAAAATAAAATCATCTCTGGTTATCAACCGACAATTTTATTGTTGCCATGTCATTTGGAAAATTTTCTGTGTAAAATACAAAACCAAAAGCAAGACAGGCAAAAAAAGTTCATGTGAAACTACCATTTCATTTAAATAACCACAAAGAGAAAGCTTCCCAGCTGATGACAGTTACACAGTGAAACATCCCTGCACAAGATTAGATCTCACAAGTGGCAAACGGAACCAGCATACCCATGAAAACTGACTGTCCTGACAGAAGCAGGTGGAGTTAAAAAGAATGCATTTGTTTAAGAAATCTGTATCCTACATGGGGAAAACACACATGGACAAAATTAAGTTAGCATTTTAATTAAGATTCTTGTAAGAGCAGCTTACGTATGGAGGAAGAGCAGCAGTTACAGCAGCAGCATGAACCAGCCACTTACTGAAAGTCTTGTAATAGCTCATGCAGCAACAAGAAACCTCCAACTACTACTATGAGCTGTTTCAATAAAATATAAGTTTCTGAACTCAACAGCCTCACTCAGAAAAGTAAACTGGGAGGCAGTCTTTAGGGTTTGACTGCTAATATCAGGTTTGTAATTTGATAAATCTCTTGATCTCTGAACATTCGATTTCAAAAGAAGAGAACTTAGATTATTCCACTTGCTGCCGTCATCAGCTGCAGAGTTCAATTCTCTTGCTGGACCCTCATAACTGCCCCAAAAATCTAGACTTTTCAACAATGAAAATGCATAGAAAGTAGACCAATCTTTACTAAAAGGCAGTAATTACAATATCCTTCCCAACTACATTTACCTTAATGCATGCAAATATATGTGTCCTCAGGTAAGTACAGTAAGTCCTCAACAACAGTTGAGAAACATCTCACCCCAAATCCCTCAAGTGGCTATATCCAAATACAGTAAGCACCAGCAACCTAAAACTAGATACAAAGTTCAGACCTTAATCCATCTGCAGAAATAAAAAATGGTTCTAATTTTTATTTATCATAAGCATTAATTTCAAAAGACTCAAAGTGTATGTGGAAGAAAAACCCCACAAGCAAAGTGCCTGAAGTGATTGAAGACATTAAGAACAGATTTGCCATTTTTGGCTGATCTTGCTTTTCTCATTGCAAGACTGTAGTTTTTAAATCATGTTACATTAATTACTTCAAGATACCTTCCTCTTACAGGCACAGTTCAGAGACAGCACTGTTTTTTTTCTTGCTCTGGAAAACATCATTTCTTACCCATGTTTATCGGGGGTTTATTCTTAGACTTTAAAACTTCCAAGGAGGAGGCGGGAAGAACACACACACAGTGCCTAGTGCCTGAGTAAGCAATAATCTGACTTCAGCTTTCAGAAACCAACTCTTCTTCAAAGAGTATTACAGAATACATATATTACAGAATAGATATGCAGCTGGTGTGCTCAGAAGTCAAAGGAAGTCACCGAGTTTAAAAAAGGCAGTTCAAATTTAAACACTTCTGTAAAACCTGTAAGGAAAGACTTTAAATGTCAGGAGACTATGTGAGCAAGTAGCTTGTCTCTACCGAGACTGGGCATGGATGCTCATGGTAGGAGCGTCCAGTTCTTACAGAGACGCTCACAGAAGTTGGCAGTTCAGAACAATTAGAGATGAACTTGCAACTTAGAAAGCCTTTGCATAAATATCCAAATGTCCTACAGAGCACTGGGAGGGCTCCACCAAAATGTACCAGCACATCAGTCTCTAGTACCTACCTGGGAACAGACCACACACTTCCCATCTCTGATGCAATCCCTTGTGGCCCTCAGCCTCACCAGCTGCAGGGGGGCAATGGACAGCACTAGGACTCGGATGCAGCAACCTACACTCAGTTTCTCTGCTTTGGAAAAGCATGAACACTAAAGCATGAGTGTTAACCTCAGATCTCATCTGTAAGGCAGAGCAGGAGAGGACAGAGAAGCCCCTTATCCACTCGTGTCTACTCCCGCTCCCAAAGCGAAGGGGCAGAGACTCGCTGACAGGGGGTGTTTGGGGGATAGCATGGGCTCTCTTTTCCTCTACAGTCACAACAACCATTTGGAAGCACTGGAGCCTACCTCCTCAGGCCAGAGCTCCTTCTTACACAAGGAATGCTACTTTCTGAACCCCAGAACGAATATTTAAATTACCCTGATCCTGTATCAACTAGGTGATTTTTCACCATTTCACCCCCAAAAAGCTGCAGAAACACAAGTCAGGCAGTAACAGCACACTGTGACTGCACCTTATCACTGCAGCTTCACCTAAGGAGAAATAAATGTCACAGGCAGCCTGATCCTCAGTCTTCTTATTGCTTTGCATCACCTACAAAAGATTTGTTACCAGATGGTGTCTCCCCCATCCTTTTCTTTGCAGAAAAGCCAAGTTCTAAACAAAACTATTTAAAAAAAGGAAGAAAATGAAAAGAGTAAGTAGGATCAAAAGATGTTATTTTCAAGAGGAGAAAAATCAGGCATCCAGTTAGGCATACAGATTCTTAATCGCTCTTAAAAGAATATTAGGTAAAAAAAAAGCTTTTCCAAAACCCAGGATATGAAGCAAAGAACAGGAGGTATGAAAATGGTATTTAGAGAATAAAGATACTGAGAAGAGGTATTGCATAATAAAGCTGTTACAAAATAAAGTCTAATGGGTGAGTGCCTTCGCCCTCTAGCTACTTGGCTTGAGCCTTTTATAATCACTGAGAGGAATTTTCTAAAAGCTGAAGACAAAATTAATTATTGAAAAGTATGGCTAATCTATAACACTAAGTGATTTTCTGCCCTGAGGATTCTTAGCTACTAAATGAAATACACCATTGATTCTGCAGATACAAATATTCCTGTGGCAAACTATCTTTAGTCTCACTGCACCTAGAACATTGCCATTTATTGCTTCTCCATTTAGAAACAGCGACAAAAGTAATAGCTTTTAAAAAGTAAATTGGATCTGAAGTGATCTTCTTCCGATTGTAAAGGTAGGGTTCTCCATGCCACCAACTGCTTTTAGTACCTACTTTTTCTCTAGAAAGCCCTATCTAGTCTGTGCCAGGTGTGAATACACAGCATTCAGGAAAAAAATAGCTTTTCTAACAGTATAGCTACCAAATTCTGTACACCTGAAACAGGTTATGTTACAGGAAGAAAGAAAAATATAAAAATAAACTCTGCATATTTCTAAACCAGATTCTTTATAATGTAATATAAACAGATATAAGGTGTACTCTTCCCTCATTATTAATGCATCCATTCTATACTCATTCTAAAAAGAGTCTTTACAGTACACATGCATTCTCTATATTTTCACTATTCCAGACTATCTCCCAGTTCTCATTAGTAAAGAGAATTCTCCAGTTAATTCTTACATTTGCAACAATTTCTATCATCTTAGAACAAAGCTTCCCATCAGGAAAAAAAAATAGAATTTTTCTTTTTTTTTTTTAAGAATAAATATGCGTGTTGTTCAAAAGACATTTTAGATCTTGCTTCTGCAAGCATTGCCTTTTAGGCTCCATACACAATCTTATGTTTTAATAAGATTTTCCCCAGCACATAACAAAATTCTAACAGGTAGATCCACCAGTATAATAGCAGGCCATCATCCGGCACTCTGTTCCTGGAGTTAAATACAGCTTTTGCTCTTGGAAACAGTTCACAGGAGGCCAGATCCCTTTTAATGTGATGGTTTTATTACAGTCTCCCCACACCTCCAAGTATAAACATTGAATCCCCCTCATTTCCCCCCCCAACCCCCAGAAAGGTTGCATAAGAGACCGAGGTGAAGTGATTAAAAGCCACATCAATGCCTAACACACAGAAGAGGTTTGGAGAAGGGAAAAGCCTAACCTTAAAAAAAGTTAAACAGCCTCTTGGTTCCAAAATTATTAATAAATAAAACATGTAATAAAAAAATGTAACTTTTTTTCGCATTTTGAAGAATTTCCACAACAGAGGAATAAATTCAATAAAACAATGCAAAAGCTGTCCTTTCGGAATAAAAACCAGTTTTAGAAAACAATAGTGTACTGTAGGTTGCAATTACTGTACCTATACTCACGGAAGAAGTCATAGAGCCTCGGGCTTGCTGTCCTTTTATTGTTCCCCATGTATGCCATAAACATGGCTTTTTATTGATACATCATATATATACGACATACATACTTATACATATGATGCATCTCTGCAGAGGCTATTTTCTAAAAACAAACAAAACCCATTACTCTGGTGTCACAAATACTCCCTGTAATTAAAATGGAGAAATACGAAGCAAAGATTTACGTGTAAAGCTTCTCATGGTTGGTACCAGACTGTTCAACTGTTCTTACAGTAAAATATCATGATAGGAAAGAAAACCCATCCACTGGATTCAAAAGGTGCTTTTAGCTGGAGAGTCAAAATAGTGACAAGAGGAACAGAGCTACCACTACACGGAAAGATCTAAGCACCATAGTACGTCCGAAATACACAGTACTTCCAAACAAACTATGCATTCCTTTAGAGATCAGTATCACCTGTGGGGCAAGAAAACAACATCTTAATTTTCTGTTCAGATTTTATTTGAAATCTAATTCAAATTGTCAAAGCTACAAAAAGGGGGAACATTTGAGTTATTTCTGCTATGTCACAACATTCTAAAACAAAATATCACTACTGCCAGCAGATCAGTTACACACATTTCTGATGAAACTTCTAAACACAAAAATGTTTCAGTTGGGAAATAGTCACAATGAAGGTATTTTGTACAATATAAAACAATGACAGGTCTACAGATGTCGATACTCATGAGTATACACGTGCATTCACAAAAAAAAAAAAATCAGGAATGCTTTTTTGTTTTTTAACAGACTGTTCAGGCACAAAAACAAAACCGCATTTCCAGTAAGTGACAGCATCATAAAAAAATATTAACATTGTTAGTGTTTGCTTTTCTTTGACTTCTTGTGAGATCTGTGAGGAGAACGGGATTGAGACCTGGATTTTTTCCCTGACTTTTTAGGGGATCTGGATCGTGATCTTCTTGATCTTTTGGGTGTCCTGGAGCCAGATGGCGACCTGCAGAAGAAGAGTTTATGTCAAATTGATAATACCAACCTTTTCCTACAGTTACTTGGCGTTCATTTACTGACCTAACAGGGTAGAAAGTATTCTTCTGTAGTAAGGGGAAGTAAAACAACGATATGTTGCTTTTGAGAAAAAGGCAATTTTCACATTATAAGGTTTTTAATGTAGTTTTGGCATGAACTTCAGTGCTTAGAATCATCAAGAAAAACAGCACCAACTCATGTCCTTCTTAAACCAATATATGGAATTCACAACCTTCCACATATGTCTCAACCACCTTGGCTCTTGTATTCTAGCAGCCTACATCCACATAGAAAGGAACAGAAATTGAAAATGATGCTGAATTGTGTTATGCTGAAATACTTTTGATTCTCACCAAACCTGTTCGGCTTGTGATGTAACCCCACACAAAAAAATACACTGACCAAACTTACTGTCATCTAACTCACACCTAGTAACCTGACAGAATCTCAACTGAATAACCATCATAACTTTAAAAAAAAAATCTCAAATACTTTGGTTTCTTTTTGAATTCCTAACTTACAGGAGAAGAATCCGATTACTGTAAACATCTACTACACTTTTCTCAACAGCATCAAAGGAGTTTTCGTCAGCATGTTTGAGAAATCTTATATCAATGAGATATTCTACACCTCCTAAAGAAGTGGAAGCTCATCTTTTGAGTTTTGAGCTACAAAAGCATCAATGCAATAATAAAATCTCACCGCAAGTTTAACATTAACTGGAGACAAATATTTGTGCCAGCCTGAAAATTAGGCAATACTTACTTTGGAAACAAAAACCTGTAAGCAGTATTTAATCTAGATTCTGTTCATTAAAAAAACCCCAAACCATAGGAGAGGAGCTTCATGTTACCACGTTAAATCATTAGTTAAAAACTGCACACTCACTATAATTCTAGAGGTTTTATGGGCTACAGAATATTTTTTCCTTTGAAAATAAGAAGCTAATAAGCAGCAAGGTGCTTTATTTTAGAACAGTATTTCTAAAAAGTATCAGTAAACAGGTAAACAAAAACATAGAAGTGAACAGCCTTGAGCTAGACAGCAGGAGGCTGCAGATACTCAGGACACCAAGTGCCCAAAGATACTAACCAGGAATAAACAGGATAGTTCATTATGAGAGAAAATACTTGTGTATCAGATGTGCTCTGCTAAAAAACACACCAACAAAAAAACCCAATGAAAACACACCCATGTACTTAACTTTCCTATAACCTGAAACAGAGGAAATACCAGTTTACCTTTTGCCTTTTTTACTGGCATCTCTGGGAGAATCTTTATGCGATGACCGAGAACGTGAACTTTCTTTGTGGGAACGTTCCGAGCGTTCCGACTTTGGTGATGGAGATTTTGCTCGTCTACTGCCACTGCTGCGAGACGGGCTAGGTGAGCCACTGTGCCGTCTTTTCCTTTGTAAAGAAAGCAAGTACAGTTATGCACATACCCATGCAGAGACGTATAGAGTAGTGGAAAATGTATATTAAGAAAATGGATTCCTTTCTGTAAATATTTTCTTTTGCCAATGTAACATTTGATCCTTGTAAGTAATTAAATTGTAGTAGGCTTTTTAACTACTTAAACAAAAACTCAAGTTCAACGTGCACACCAGATTCTCTGACCTGTGACTCATCTTTCTTTACTGCAGTATAAAAACATTCTGTCACAGTTTCCTGAAAAGCAAGGCATCTTACTTTATCTACACTTAATACAATGGAAGAGCTTGGCTATGCAACTACTAGAAGATCAGAGTGTACAAACAGCTACCCTAAAACTAGCTGTTTTGAAGAATTTTCACTGTGAGATGAGTAACGTTTAAACCACCGCAAGTCATTTGTGGCATGACTTCAGCACAGTTTTCTAATACGCTGCAGTCAATTTACTACTAAGAGAGAGCTAAACACACCCTGATTTCAACTGGTCATTATTCCACCATGTTTCCTCAAGGCCTAAAAGAACCAAAAGGGTACATCCCTTCGGGCAGAATAAAAGTGACAATGTCTTTAAAGTTTTGAAACATGTTGTAAGTACTGGGGTTTTTTTGTTGTTGGCAGTATTTTTTGTTTGTGTGGGTTTGTGTTTTTCATTTTAAAATAAGATGCACCATACACTGTAATTTCAAGGCTACCGCTGTATACAAAGACACCAGGAGGCTTTTTGTCCCACCTACTTTACTCCAAGGAAAGCCATACCTCTCTTTTCTTGTGGGTGTACATTCCTCCTTTTCCTTCTTATCTTTGGACCTGGATTCATTTTTATCCTTGTCCTTTTTGTCTCTGTCTCGTTCTCTTTCCAACTCTTTTTCTTTTTCCTAAATTATTAGAAGCATTCATGATTTCAGATGAGGTGTGACTAATTGTTAAGTAAAGACAATTAAGCTAATCACAAACAGCACAAAAGCGTTGAGGAAGGAACACAGCATATATTCTGGAAGGTCACACCATACTTGCTCTCCAAATCTTTACTATTGCTTTGCACACAGCAGAAACGTTTATTATAAGACAAACACTGACAAACCCACAGAAGTTATCACCCTACGTGAGAAAGTGTGAATTTCTAGTTGGAAGAGAATAGTCGACAATTTTAGAAATTTCAGGGAAATGTTACAGCTGTAATAGATTTCCTAAACTAAGTTAAACATGGAAGAAAACCAGGAACCTCTTTTTACTTAAAACATTCATTAATCCAGATTGAAAAGTGAGATAATCTCGTAACTACAAGATATTTAAAGATAAAACAACAATACAAACAAGGTTCTGCAATAACATCTACTCTGTCAAAAAAACCCCCCAGAAACATGGTCCATTTCTGTGTACCAGCAGGGCCACTTGGAAACAAAATATATACCTTAAGTGCACCTCATTTGTTTGTCAAATAGTTAGAAAATTAATCATACAACAATAAGCCTAAACCACCAGCAAGTCTGAACACCAAGATCAAAAGATACACTTCTTTCAGCACTGGCATAAACTCCTTCCATGGCAACAAACAGATTTTCCCTGCACACCCAAAACAGACGACAAAGAAGGGGCGATTTCACTCAATGAAAGAAAGGGGTGGGAGGAGAACCGAAGTGCAGGAAATCACAGGACAGCTATACTAACCTTGTCTCAACGTTTGCTTTCCGTGGAAGCAGTAAAACTTTAGTGCCCCCTTATCATTATCCGTATTACTGCAAACTATTGTTACATTCCACTACAAATCAATAGGCTCTTAAGATGCACCTAGCTTATTTGTAATTATTTCATCTTGATTAACAGGAATAATCAGTATTTTAAACAGCTGTAAGTTCCTATCGTTTTAACAATATACAGTATTACTCGGAAATTTACTCTTGGAAAGCTTATTCTATAGTAAATTAGAAAAAAAAAAGATGACCCACCACCAAGTTTGTGGGAAATGCAATCACACCCAGTAGTGTATTATTATTATATAAACTAGCTTTATTATGGCATTAAAGCAAAAGATAAAAAGTTAAAAAGATAAATTCCCTTACCAATGGAGATGTTATTGTTTTAAAGAACACCCCTTATCATAAAATATTTCTTAACTATTACCTTCATAATTGAAAGTAAAACCAGAAAAGCAACAGAATTACTAAAAATCTAAAATATTGCAATCTGGTTGAATTAATTCAACACAAGGCATGTAACAGTTATCAGCATTATGATTTCTGGGGTTTTTTTAAGCTACTGTCTCCCCCTAAACTTTCTGTGCTTACTGTACAAATCACTTCTTTCTCCAATTAGAGAAAATGCTGAGGAAGTGGCAAGTTTTAGGATACAACTACATTTCAAAGAAAAGTTACTTATAAAAACTGAAGTCTTAACTGGTAACATCAACCTCCCAATGTGTGAGTCTCCTTCAGGGATCAGCTTGCTTAATTTTACAAGTATCTTTTTCTAGGTACTGTGCAAAATTATTTTAGTGAATTAGTCAAATATTGAACAACAATTAACGCAAAGAATAAGCGACAAACACCTGGTGAAAACTGCCTATTTGTATTTAGCTTCCAAGAAACTGCATGGGTACTTAATTTCATCATTGATCTTTCAGGCTGTAAAACAAGATTAGAGAAGCAACTGCCACTTACTCTCTTTCTCACTAAACGTGTTGTCCAAACAGGCTACATGTTATGTTTAAAGACTGAAGACATAACATCACATACATGATGCTAATTTTCTAAAGCCGCTCAGACTTCATAGTCCAGAGAGGACTACTAAAAATGCTAGTGGTACAGAATTATTCACTTCTGGGTGTCAGTAGGAGCTGGAATTATCCAGGAAATCTTAGACACTGAAGAATCAAAAGCACGTACGTTGCTTAATACTATTCTTTCTTTCCCTTTGGAAGACTTTAGCACAATGGATCAATTACTAAAAGCAAAATGAGAAGTTTGATGCACACCTTGAATTGACAACTCTCCCTGTCCTTCCCCCCACCTAGCAGTTTACTCTACATAGTAGGTCCAGAATTGCCCTCTTTATGGTTTCAATACATGACACCCATCTGTACAGTGTGAAATACTACATGATTTTAATTAAAAGGAGATATTATATCTACTCTACAGAAAGCACTTGGATTTAGACATGCAATTTGACATTACAGTAGAATTTTAACGAGAACCATGTGTAGTTACATTTAATGCCACCTTATATTTGATAAACTCAATAAAAAGTCCATCACAGAAACAGAGCCAAACATAAAGAACATTTCTTACCCTCTGGAGCAGCTTGTCTCTATAGTGTTCAACCTGTTCCTGAAAACTCTGGCCTGGTTTCTTGGGTCTTTTCCCAGACTCTAACTCATCCTGAAACTTCATCACCTTAAGCTGTGAAAATAATACTGACCATTAGGTTATTGGACTTATTATTATCCAGTTAGGCAGGTGGCTGAAAATGAAATGTCCATGATTTATAATCTGTGTCCTAAATGCTTTCTATACAAGTTTGTGCACAAAAAGACACTAACTGCATTTAAACTGGATCAAAGCAGCAAAATCACATTCTCATCTGCAGGCACCTGCAGTTGTTTACAGACATGTTCAGAACTAAAAAAAAAAAAAAGGTAGTTTTTTGTTATTCTACTAAATTCTGTTCCCATCATTAAAACACTGCACCATTATACTTCTTCAATTATTATCCGGGTTTTCTTTTCAAAGTAAGATCATTTACTGAACGTGTCTTAAGATATTACTTCAACTTCCCTTATCTATTCCAAGTTTTCTCTCAGAAACTGCCTTTTTTCCGTTTAATCCTAAATATTAACATCAAATGACTGCCATAATTAGGATGGAAAAGCAGTTTTTACTAACACTCTTTCATGTGCTATCAAGCTTAGCAACAAAATTCAGTTCACTAGCGCTACTAAATGTAACACTAAATTTACTGCAGTAATGTCCCTGATTGAGTCACAAATTTAAACAAATGTCAGAATTTTTCCATGTGTGGTTTGTTTGGTTTGGTTTTTTTTTTTTTTTCGTCTATATACAGTAAAACCTTCCTCCAAGTTGATTTGCATCATAAAACTTCATTCACATCTCTTAACGTTAGTCAGTTCTTTTTTCTCACTGATACGGGCTTCGACAAGCAATCTTTCCATAGTTTTGTATGAAGAGACGTCTCTTGCGAGGGGTGGGAAGGAGCTTTGTAATAAGTCATGTTGTATTTGTCAACCCTCTTCCAAATGTTTATAGTCCGACCCTCCTATATTTCCTGTTTCAATACCAACCTCCACAGTCATAACTATGAGTAGTTTTTTCCGGTGCTTGAGGTTTCATTTTTAGTGAATGCATAAAGTATTTTTCTCATTAGAAATATTTAACTCTTCCACACTGAGAACACACAAACGACAAGACTGCAACTGTGCCTATTTTGATTATCTGGAAAGGATTCTTATTCTCCACGTCCTCAATTCCCTAATATGAAAACAAAAACAAACCCCATCAAACCCTAAAGGTTTTTTTTCCCCTTTCAAAAGCAGCAGGCCAGACTGGATATGCAGATACCATATATTGTCATCAGCCCTTCCAACTACTGACTGATCAGAAAGGAAATGTATCACAAAACAAACTAGTCACAGAAATAAATACATTAAGAAACATAAAAGCCAGGCAAGGATAGCACTACTTTGAACAGGATTCCCTTCCCTTATGCCAACACCACCCTTTTTTTTTTTCATTTTAGTCTCAAACACAGTGAAGTAATTCCTTGGGTGGGTGGGTGTAAGGCATTACTGTCATGTACCATGGTCAATTTCTGACCAATGTTCTGCTTACCTCCCTCATTTACACAGTAAGTTCTACCTATGGTTAAGCATTTTTCATATTTGCCTACAGTTGAGCTAATTAAATGGTCAGCAGCCCTGCTGTAAAAATGACTTTGTCATTTGTCACATAACACTCCACCTTCCATAAGGGCATTTTTTCTTTTTCTCCCCCTTCAGGTGTAGGAGTTTCAAAAGCAGGAATACCTCTTTGGACCACAGTATCACCCTGTACCAACCTGTTCTGGTAAGAAATCAAGATGGCATTCTCTACCATCATGTAAACTTCCAAGGCCATTAAGTTGCTCAGCACACTCAGTACCAAACAGGAGTACAGAGAAGGCCTACCTAAACCAGAAGGCCCCTTGGGCTGTCACGGTACAAACACACCCATAAGACTTCTACTTTGTTTTTCCAACTAATCACCCAGTTGTTTGTTGTTTTCTTTTTTTTCCTAAAAAAAAAAAAGGCAACAAAAAACCCACAAAGTAAAACCCCACCAATTTCTTTACATTTTTAGCTAACAAAGCTGTGACTATCTGTTTAACTCTATTTTGAAAGCAAGGAAACATAGGTCTACAGCCTGAAGTAACCTGAAATGAAAAACTAGGAATCTGATCAATAGGCTTTCCTTGATGCAAAGAAATGCTGAACTTCTAGCAGCCTGTCTTACATGCATGTCACACAACCCACTGCTGGCATGAAACTTAGAATGCCAAGAGGTACTATTTGCATCTAACTCTTCCAGTAACTGGAGGGGGGCGACAAGGGGGTCAATTAGCAGGTGCCTAGAGGCAGAAGAAAGAAAAAACAGGTAAAGCCTATAAAATAAGCACTTACTTATCACCTCCCCAAACTTCCACTAGGACTATGTTAAGACTATATTGTTCCCCAAGACAGCTGTGGCCTTTACGAACCATCATCAATGGATGTCTCTTCCACATACTTGCTGTATCTCCTTTGAGCCCACCTGAACTGACTCCTTTTAGAAAGATACTGTGGGTAGAAGAAATGAGCTCTACCACATCCCCCGGAAAAGGAGGCCAAGTGTAACAAAACGCTGAGATGGTACAGAAAGATCATTCTCTTCTGCTTTCCTTCTCCCTCCTCCAGCCTGCCCTTACAGCAGCCATCCATTGGCCAGATCAATTCACTAATCCAGTAGAAGCACACGTCCCACCTTCAATTATTTTTTGCCTGCATTAGTGGGATGTTTTGGCTCGGGGGAAGAATGAACAAATGTTTGAGCTCACAGGTATGATCAAGGTATCTTCTTTTAGCAGAGGTGAGCAGTTAGATCACATCAGCCCATCCTACACCTCCATATGTAGCAGCTTTTGCTACTTGCTCTAAAACATCACCACCATAACTATGTTTGAAAACAAAAAGGAACTACTTAGGTTCCAAAGTCTAGAAAAGAATTCTACCACTCAGAATTATTATATAAACTCATGTTTGGTTACCTCCCTTCACTACTTCACTATTTGTAGCACATTTACTACATGATATTCCTTATCATACTGTTCCAGATAAGCACCCAGGAGAAAGAGATCCTTAAAACTTACATCTGCTTAATCATCTCAATCAATGCATTTTGTAAGCATTCCACCTTGTAAACCTGCATTTAGAAAGAACTAATATATTGTCATTGAACAGGTTATTCTGTAACTATTTTTGTCCAACAGACAAAAACTGTAAAGCCTGTTCATCCTTCAGAGTAGATACATTGGCTTTATCTAAACTATCTCTGGAATCAGTAATACAAATGATAGTATGGAAGGGGAAGTTCTTTCAATACCCTGTGCCAAAACTCTGTAATACTAATTTCGTAGAGACAGCAGACTCTAGAGGATCTCAGAGACTGCACCACAGAAGTGTCAAATATCCCTGGAGTTGCTGTGAGCAAGCTCTGCTGAACACTCCAAAGCAGGGACTGTATTTCTCACTAACTGTGAAGCTACGACAGACAAACAGCCCGACAACATGCCTCTTGTCTATTGGTTCTCATCTTGAAATCTCTCCTCTCTCTCCTCAAACTCATTTGAGGAGAGTTTAAAAGATTCAACCTTTCCTAGAAGTTGAGGCCTTGCCGACAGACTAATGGGTAAGTAGCAAGCTACAGGAAAAGGTAACATCTTGCCACCATGGTTCAGGGAAACCACAGACCAACACTGCCCTGTAGCTTTTTGCATTTTAACAAACAGATGTGCTGTGGGCACCCTCCCTGCTTAAAATTCATCTGTTTCCAAAAACCGTTCTCTTTCTACCCGCTGGGCAGGGCCATAGTGACAGAGCACAGACACAGGACGGTGTGACAGAATCCAAACCTGCATCTCCTGGAGCTCAACAGGAAGTCTCCAACCCCTGCTTAAGCAATCAAACGCTACTTTGAGGTCTCAGATAGCTAACACAAAGGTGAGTAAAGGCAGGTACTAAAGAGGGCAGATCTCTCCTTTTTGACTCTTTTGGAAGCACTGATACATCTGGATTCATGAGGAGCCGGCCTCCTGCTGCAGATGAAGCCTGTGCTAGGCTTTTTTGGGGTAAGACTTTATAATCTTGCACAGCAAAATGGACACAGAAGTAAAGTACCTTAGAGAAAGGTCCAAAGAGGACAATGCTTCATTTTTGTCTGTGAGTTTTTGCACGCTCTGAGGAAACAAGCTTAATGAACCATTTAAGAAACATAAAATTCCCATTTTTCTAACAGTTCACCATCTCTGAGGTCTCTTTACAAAGAGTGCTACACTTTTTTTTTTCTTTTATGTCTCTAGAGCAGGGAAAGACAGCAACACACATGCACAGCACCACAAAGACCATTCTGAAATTTGAATTGTAACATAAAGCAAAGTGACAATCTTTCCACACTTATAAAAACAGTAAAGAAATCACTGTTCGGTGTTACATAAAAGCCTCTGCTCTTGCTAAATTCTGGAAAGAATTCATGCTTCAGCAAGTTTAACAGGGGTATGGAGGAAGGCAAACGAGGGGTTAATAACTTGCCTTCTCCAATAGCACTGGTCTGATGGCTGTGGCCAGTTTGTTTCTTACTGTGCTTTCCCCTCTCAGCTGACAAACTTACTGACCCTGACAAAAGAAGGAACCGTTGTTTGTATTCCTGAATTTCCAAAAAATGCATTTAAAAAAATGTGTTTCAGTTTCCCTGGTAGTCACTGTAAACTGTGAGAGAATCAGACCTTCTCTTCTTTTTTTGCCAAAGATTTTACATGACATTTAGATGGCATAATTGTTAAAGTTGATAATTGGAGGTTTTTTCCTTAGTTCGTCCCCTCAAATATAATAATGGATGTTTTCTTTGGCAAGAACTGGGTACATACTAACAAGAAACTTTGAATGTGAATGATTTATAGTACAGGGAGTACTTTCCTGTCAATGACATACTAGAGAAGAAATATCAAAATTCAGGTACTTTTACATAGTGTCTGAAATGTTCTGAAAATTAAAAAACTAACAATCCTGTTTTGTTAATTCCAACTCTGAAACTGAGATGGCAAATTACTTGCCACAAAGAATAAAGAAAGCAACATGCACTTGAAAACCTAAAATATTTACCACCTAAAACTGTTATAAACTAGATCCATTGACAAAAGAATCTGCAACACTTTTACAGTGTAAAACTGACAATGGTTAAAATGAATCACTTCCTCATCTGCATCCACAACTGCCAGAATAACATCTATAAAACAGATACTCAATCTGAAAGGTGCCCTTTCCATAACAGCCATAATCATTATTACAGCAAAATGGAAACTATTTTTACTTGTACTTTCGTTAGTTTAACAGCATATATTTTCTACAGTACTGCCATCATGAGTCAAGCCAAACAAATCCCATTTAGCTTTTCTCACATCGAGAATTTACTCAATTCAAATGGCTATTGCATCATGATCTTTCAAAATGCTATGCAAAGCAACAGGATTCTAAGTGCTTAGTTATAGTATAGTAATTTTAATAATCTGAAGTATTAAACAGAAGCATATTTGGGAAGAACAACATCTGTAAGGTTTTAAAATATTATTGCTGCTACATCTTAAAAGTGTTATGGCGCTTTGCTCACGTGTGATTTTAGTTAAACAGTACACTATAACATAAATAGGTAGGCAGCCACAATTCCACCTCCAAAATATTACCCAAATTATAATCTGTCACTCAGAGATGCTACAATTGCAACAAGAAGTATTACAGCTTCCTAATATAATTTAAATACACTAAGCAAAATGTAGATTTTCATTATTCAACGTATCAAGGGTTTTAATAGCGAATACAAGCTGGAAAGTCACATGATTATATGGCACTGTATGGCAGAAAGGCTTCATTGCCAGACAAAGCTCATGCTAAATTCTAGTTACCCTCTCTGTCAGCCAAAAACTAAGAAGTCAGCATGAGATGGTAATAATCTGTGCTGATCAACCTGAACTGCTACACTAACACCTATGCTTGGAGAAAGGATAAAAGAATGAGCTAGCCCTATAAACAGGGTGTAGGTCTTCAATTAAAATGCCCCATTTCCAGGACTACCTGGCTTAGTTGCATTTACTTCTTTGCTTGATGTCTGACAGAGTGAAAGGTGCAACCTTCAAAGGCAATAAAATACAGACACTTCAAGGCAAGAGACAGAGAGAACAAGAAAGGCATCGGACTAAGGCCACATCCAAGTCACTCACTGGCCAAAACAAAATGTAGAGGAACCCAAGCAAGCTCAGGCTACCAGCATTATTGAAGGAGGACACTAAAAAAGGAAAGTAATTCTCAACATGCAACATCCCCCAACTGAATTTTTCACTTTTTCCTGCTCTTCTGAAAGCCAAAACAAGGCAAAGGCAAGGCTGTAAACAAACGTACCTTTATAAAAATACACTGGGCTAAAAAACACACTACATAATAGGTCTATAATTATTTCAGTAAAAGTAACTGCCTTCTACATGCAGAGAACTTGAGGGGGAAGACTGGAAAGTTACAGAAGGCACAGAACATCACATGCTAACCTCTATCTCTCGGAGTTTGGCACGCTTTTCTTCACTCATTTCTGAATATTTGACTGATGACTTGGATTCAGGCATTTCTTCTTTAATAGGATTGGAATACATGTGTTGCTCTTCTGACTTAGAACTCTGAGTGTCTTCCTCATCTTCACTTTCTTCCTCTTGACTTTACAGAGAACATACAGAATTAATTTATACATATATTCAAGACAATTATCTCGTACACAAATTACCGTCTCTCCTATTTAGATTTTATGATTATTTGACAGTTCTGAAATGTTAAAATTGTGATGTAACAGTCTGCAGCTATGAAACTGTCTCCACCTGTGTGACAGGTAAATTAGTATTTTCATCTAATTAAATCATTATTTTTTATTACTCAATTTACACTTTTCATATAAAAAGTGCAGAAGAATTCTTGAAATTTATAGTCCCCAAATCCACATCTAACTCAGCTACAAAACTAGTCCACTACCTCAACAAAATCTCTTTAAGTGCTATAATAATGATTTTCAGATACATAAGCTTTATAAAAGAACAAAATTTACTGCACTTTGGCTTTTCGGAGACAAACCTGAGACATGGCAAATATTGAAAGTTCTACTCCCAAAGTGGGCACTAGAGTGCTGCAGTACTACATGCAACGCAGTACGATATTTAAACTGTTCTAATAGATGTTCTCAATTGCCTACAGAACAACATAAAAGACTGCTCAAAACCAACAGATGCCATGGAGCCTAGCAGCATCCAAAGAACCACATACACTAGAACATTATCTACTGTGTGTGTCTCAAAAGCAAAAGGCAGAGGTTTAGATACGTTCATACATATCAGATGTCAAGATTTCCAAACTGTAAATTTTTACTACTTTGATTTTTACTGTTTAAGTTATCAAATCAGCATCAATTTAAAGATTATGGTTAACAACTCTACCCAAAGGTGTAATTTATCATGTTAAGAAAAAAATTATAGGGGTTGAAAGCATGCTACACTAAAAATCCTGACTTTTCTCTGCCTTATTTTCCTACTTTCAAAATTTTATTTTTGTTGTCCTCCTGTAATACACAAACACATACACACACACACATATATATACATATATGCATATATATGTATATATATGTATGTATATCTCTTACAGGCAGTTCCAAAGACATTCAACCTTAGCGGCAGAAAATGAATACATTTTCATCAGAATGAAAAAGTATTTACTTTTGAATTTCCTCCTCCTCAGATTCTTCGTGTTGGTCAAAAAGCTCCCACTTAGAAGTAGTAACAGCTAGAAGAGACAGTAACATAATTTTAACAACAGAGAAAGTAGGTACTTAATCTGAAAATTACTATTTGTAGATATAATAAAAATTAGAAAGGGATATAATTAACAGCATCTAGCACTTAAAACAGTCTTGCTATCTCATAGAAATAGTCAAAATGGCATGTTATCAGAATAATTACTATTTACAGAGCTATTCACTTGCATTGCATATCACGCTTCAGTAAATCCTTCAAAAGCAGCGAAGTATTTCTAAGTTTGTAAAACCTTATCTTCTGAACTAATACTTAGGAAGACTGCCAAATACGTGCAGATTTTTTTTTCAATATTTATTCTTAAAGAATTGGAAATTACTTTTTAAAGGTTCGCAGGTTATTGAAGTAGAATAACAAAACCAGAACACACTAATCTATTAACCAAAAGGAAGTTACAACTGAGTGTCCTGTA
Organism: Nycticryphes semicollaris; assembly: GCA_013400055.1. Classification (NCBI taxonomy): domain Eukaryota; kingdom Metazoa; phylum Chordata; class Aves; order Charadriiformes; family Rostratulidae; genus Nycticryphes; species Nycticryphes semicollaris. The sequence goes on along the minus strand of VXBJ01002188.1, from coordinate 1,653,177 downwards.
ATAATATTACAGAAATCAAGATACTAACACTTTTACACAGATCAGTTAAAAATGATTAAATAGATAAGTGACATTAAGCTTTCAACTTACTTAAGGAAGTGTTTTAGTTTAATATACACTTTGAAAACTGACCTTGAGCTTCCAGTTCCGATTCATCCACTGCTTCCCACTTTGAAGGAGCAACTTTAAATATGGGCTCGTTCTTTTTTGGGTCTTCAGCCGTATCCACTGTTGGAGAAGGACATAGAAAAATAATTTCCAAAGCTCTTCAAAATTTCAACTGGAAAAATATAACAATCAGATTTAAATACTGAAGCATATTATATTTTTTAATTATTTGCAAAGAAAAGAAATTAGGATTTGGAACCTGATGTGCATAACATCAGTAGACAGCTACTGTGTCTCTGCAGCAGTCACACCCTAAATGCAGTTTATAAACTAACTATTCCTAGAACAAACTGAAATTAATCAATTCAACATTTTATGAAGCTATATGCTATGTTAATTCTTCGTGGTACTTGTAGAAACTACTCTGGAAAGGATCATCAAAAATTGAAAATTCAAATTGAAAGTAAAGTTGAAATGTTTCATACAAGGAACTCCATCAAGATCATCATCCAGTGATTTAATTGGAACTCCATCCAGGTCATCAATAGGAGCAGCATCAATAGGAATTCCATCCACATCTTCTAGTGGAGCACCATCAAGCTCTTCCTCGATGGGAGCACCATCAAGATCATCTGGTACGTCCTTAAAGCAAATAATAATTAACTGTTTCAAGGACAAACCAACATTGCTTTTCTTTTCTTCTCCAATTATTGATACATTTCTTTTTAAAGGAGTAGCTTTAAAAATATTTTGAACCCAAAAAACTCACCTTTAACAATTACTACTTGGTAGAGTTGATTATTAGAGAGAAAAAATACAACAATATCCTCCTATACAAAATCATAAGCAAGAACTTGGAATTTGTCTGCAGCGTACCAGAAGCTTTGCAATATATTTATTCAAAAGAAGAGATACTAGGCTGAGTTTTTGCTTGAAATGAGCCAATTATAGTCAGATAAATTACACTTACTTCATATGAAAGATTCCCTGAGAACCAGTAATATGAATAGCTGACAGAAATCAACTGTTTAGTGAGACCACACCCAAGGCCAGGCTGGACAGTGCTTTGAGCAACCTGGTTTAGTGGGATGTGTCCCTGCCCAGGGCAGAGAGACTGGAACTCAACGATCTGTAAGGTCCCTTCCAACCCAAAGCATTCTATGGTTCCATGAACACAAATTTAAGAAACATGCATAAATGATAAATACATGTACATATTCTAACTTGTTACACAGAGGCACTGTCCTTTACACATGCACATTCACCTTACGCTGCTGCAAAGGTAAGTAAGCTAAGCCTTCCCATCATACTGTAGGTCTCCCCACCCGCTGTTGTGGAAAATATGTTTCCAGAGAGTTACAAAATGAACTTTTCCTAAACATACATCCATTTATTAGTGTCCACTGTCATAACTCTCTTAAATAATATTTACATGTACCTGTTAAGAGATCTGTAAACATTCAAATCTAATGGTATTCCAGATATCTTAAGCAGAGATCTTTACAATATTTAAGAATAATTTATACATATTACTATACAATAACTACAACTGTATCCTGTTTAAAAAATAACCTCTCTTAAAAAAAATTTTGTAACATAAATAGAAATTTGGAAACTTACTGCTCTAATACAACACAGCAAATATCAAAGTAGAAAATAATCAGTGTAAATGATCTATCACAACCTTCCTCTCAAACTAAGAAAGATCATACAGCTCCATCGTATTCAAGTGAGAAACTCACACAAATGAAAGCAGGTAATTCAGGTAGCCAAATACCAAGCTATTTAGAACTCTCAAACTTTAAAACTAATGGCTGAAATTCAAACTAAAAATTAACAGATATTACAGAGTATTTCCAGTAAAAAGGAAATACCTGCCATTCTGCACTCCTCTTTGCTCTGAAATGGTTTCACAGTGTAACTGCACCGCAGCACCTAATCTACAAGCAGCAAATGCATGAACTAAACAGTATTTGCATCTGAAAATATCTTTAACACCTGTATTCAAGAGCAAGGATTCAGAGGAAAAAAAAAAAAAAGGTTTATTCACCCCAACAGAGTTATCAACATAATCCTTGCCAGTCCTAGTTTATATTTACACATTTTTCCTCAGCATCTGCGAGCACCGCTGCCAAGGTCACTCACCTCTGTTTCTTTATCTTCCATGATATTTACAAGCCCCAAGAAAATATTCTGCAGTTTGATCAGAAATGGTTCTGGATAGATGGCCCAATCTTCCCATGCTCGGAAGCATGTCATTACCCGTTGCTAGAAGGAACAGGAAAAATAAATGCTAATAAACTTGTATTAAGGAACTTATAAGTGATTGGAAATACACCACTGAGAACTACGGTTGTAGACAGCTACTCCTCAGTAGTTCCATATTGCATTATATTAAATGACACCATGCTGGGCTTGACTAGTAATTTTACAGAAATACATATATCAGAACTACTTCTTAAAATTTCACTTGGGTTTCATTTTGCCTTTACATTCCTGTTTAACTTCCTTTAAATTTCATCTTTTCCCAGTTGCTATCCCAATATTAAATTTCATTCTGCTCAGATGTTCGAAGCAGGTGTCTCTGCTACTAAATGTATTAGAAAATATTTTGCCCTTTATAAAATAAGAAACTAACATTTACTTATTCCTGTCATTGAACTGAAATTAAATTCCTACTTTCTTTTTTTTTTTTAATAGATGGGAAGTATATTTGAAATTATGCATTTCAGCTCAAGCTTGACACATTAAGTGTAGCTGGAGATGTAGATATTAAAAAATCTACTGCCTGACTTTATCACATAATTTAATAAACACTAAAAAAATGGCAGACACCCAAAACTGATTCTCAATCTAGAGCAATGGAAGCAGTGAAGGTAGAACAACCAGGATAAAGACCTTAATACAGAAACACTAACTACACTGTAAGCTTCATATTAAAAGCTTGATTAAAAAAAAAAAATAAGAAAAAAAAAAAAGAACTGTAAAGACATCTTTAAAAGAGGAAAAGGAAAAGCCAGGCTGAACATGAGAATGGTGAGAAATGGAGCACCTTGTCTCAAAAATCCCCGTCAACTATCCATGGTCAGACTGCCCATCCGACCTCAAAAAATAAAGTCTAAGTATCACCAAAAATGTTTAGAAGTAACTTTATACTGTTATCTCCAGCAGTTTCTTTCTGCACAAAGCAGCTCAAATTTATTTTTGAAACTGAAATATAGGTATTCAAAAAGCTAGAAGGCCTTGCTTGCAATTCAAGCATGAGAGAAATACCCTCTCAACTTCACATCTACCAGTACTTTTCAGCTGTTAGGTGCTGATTTTTTGATTTTTCTTCCCTACTTTCAAGGCTATCCTTGCAAGAGAGGAAACTTTTTTTTTTTAAAAAAAAAAAAAAAGCTAAATTATGAAGCCTGAGGCTTAAACCACCTATCACTGTATGCAACCTCTTGTGCGGGAACATCTAATTGATTTCTATGTCATGTAAACAACAATGAAATACATACCTTGAAATTTTCAGACTGTAAATGGCCTTGTATTGTACGGTAAGTAGCATTGAGATCAGAGAATATCTGACATAATTTTGTTTCAAAACTAGAATTAAACATATACATTTCTTTAGTCAAACTTTGTAATACGTTTTTTGGATATACATAATTCATGAAAATACCTGGGACACAAGACTCAAAAGCACAAGGTTCTGATCCCTATAGTAGCCATGAACTGAACTATAAAGCAAATATGATTACTATTTATTAAATCACCTTGGACAACAACAGAACTGTGAAGGGAGATCTTCACATCTGCTGCAGTCTCTTTATACAGCCTGGAAGGACTAGAGGAGGATAGAAGGAGTTTTACAACCTTACATACAACAAAAGGATTGTCTCAAAATTAAATTGTAATTTTAAAAAAAATTTTGGTTATGTTTCTATTCTAATTTACTCCATTAGATGCTCAATAAAAGCAGAGTAACAGCTGCCTAGCTTCCCTTGAGCTTCTCTCAGTATGCAAAATATAAGCCAGTACAGCAATGACACACTGCAACAAGGAACAAAATTTGCAATCACTAGAGTTTTGTAACACAGGGAATATTCCCCATCATGCTACATAACATTAGCAAGACTCCAGGAAGTAGATGCAACAAAATATCTAAAAAATAGGCCACAGGTACTCTCTCTAGGACATTTTTCCTAAATTCTGATCAGCACCTTAGAAACGGAAAAACATAATCCATTATAAATTCTCCAAACTTGATGGAAAATTAAAAAACACCTTATAAATAAAAAGAAAAGTTCCAAATTTCAAAAATTGACCTCTCTGCATTGATTCTTTGCTACGCTGTATCTTGAGTATTATCTACACGCTTGCTTTCTGTAACGAGCCAGATGAGGTATTTTCACCCTTGGGAAGCTGCATGCAAGCGGTCCCTTGCACAGGGTATATACACTTCTTTCTGCATTACAAAGCAATGCTACCCATGAACATGCTACATCTTACACACTTTCATGTATCATCAGCATTGTAGCCGTATCCTCATAGAAAAGTTTGAATTTCTCTACAACCACGTGTATACAGAGATGTATAAAACTGGATACAAGGATATTCCTTTTTTTTTTTAATCATCAATCACCTAAAAATATTATACTTACAATTTTCTATAGTAAGAAGCATTGGCAACTTTAGCGGAAGAGTTGTATAACACATCCGACACCAGATACAATCTTGCAATCTACAATAAAGAATGTTCCAATTAAGATAACGCAAGAGTTTACCCTAAAAATACATGCATTTTTCCAGATAGGATATAAGACAGTTCAAACTATCTAGAAGTATCAAATTAGAATTACAAGTGGCAGCCATATTGCTAATAAACATTCTAACAGGCAATTCACCCTCTGTTATGCCACAGGGTACCAGCCACTGTAACATGATATTACATAGTATTACAAAGGACAGATGACAGCATTGCAACTTTTATTTCCTTGTTTGAATAGTCCATTCTACTGTTTTGAACTTCACAGTAAGGCAGAACATTACATACCATGCTGGTTCAGAAAGACTAAAATATGTACCAAAACCCCAGAGAAAAAAAAAATCCCATACTTAATTACAAGCCCACATTTTTTACACAAAACCTCGATGCTGTCTGGAACATATGAAATTGTACACTATATGCATGTGCTGTTAAGTGAGCTCTTCCCCCAGAACACAAGGTTATACACAATCTCCGCACCTTCTTCGGAAGAGGAGTCTTCAAAATGGACAACGATTCTGTAATGCAGTCGACAATTTCTTCAGCAGCTTCCGCATTATTTAGACAGAAAACCATTGCGTCACCAATATCATTCTTCCGAGGTGTTAATCCACGTAGAATTTCCTCTAATTTGTCCCTCTGTCTGAAATATTAGTCATTTGAATCATTTAAATATAAAATTAAGAGTACTTTAGGGAATTTCTATTTAATTACATTTTTGATTTTTCCATCTTTAGCAGAAAAGCAATTTTAAATATTATTATATTCTGTTACCTGTGTTTTTATAGTAACTCATGAACATATGTATCCACATTTCATAAACAGAGTGCAAAAAAATCCTGCTCAAGTCTTCACTACATACAGAAATCAAGGAAAAATAACTGGATCTAATGCAGCAGATCAGTATCTCGAATAAAGGAACTGCCTTTTTGGATTTAGTTTAAGCTTAAATCAAAATTGATAAACCTAAAGCACACAAGTAATATACTCCCACCCAACAGAGAAGAACTTTTAGATGATGGGGAAAAACTCATCTCCTCAATCCCCTTCAAATAAAGAGTTAGTAACAATTGCATTGAAAGGACTCATTGGTCAATGATGACAAATTTAACCAAATCCAGAATATATTTAAACAACACATATGAAAAAAAAAAACTAACTTAAAAGCACTGAGGCTGAGTTTCTAAGTAATATTACGACAAGCATGACAAGATTTTAGGGATGATGTATTGCAACTACAAAAGCACAACAGGAAAAATCCAAGCCGACTAGCAGTTAAAAAAGCACTACAATTTGATGCAAGTTCATACTCTTCCTTAAGTGCACCCTTCTTGTTTGGTTCCTCCACAAAAGCTTCCGTTTCTTGCTCTTCTGACATCCCATGCAAGTATGGATTCAATGGTGGTGGCCTCCAAAATGATCCATTTTTGAACATACGGAAATCTTCTGTCCTCCACTTGGTTNAAAAAAAAAAAAATTTATTTTGATCTTCTATTTCTTTGTGGTCAAAGTTATGAATCGTCTCTAGAATTTTACTCACCTGAAGAATTGAATAAAGCTTCCATCTATAATATACATGGGCTGGAGTCTGGTTTTCAAACAAAAACCTAAACGGAAGAGCAAAGACAAGACAGAAAACCTCTTACAAATTATTTCAATGAAGCAAATTCAAAGGAATTAATACAAAATAAATAAATAACAAAATCTTGCTTAGAATCCCACCTCAGCTACTGAGTGAATTCCAGATAGCTAAAATCACATACACCTCCAGCACAGCTGTGCAGAACAAGTACAACCACTCCACACACATACACAGGACCTGCAGAGTGCAGGATTCTAGAGAGACCCAGGATTTCTCAGATGTCAAAAGCAAAACCAGCAGCGTCAGAAAGAGCCACTGTGCAGCCCCATGCTAAAACAGAAGAATCAACCAGTGCAAAGAGTCGCTAATGGGGCAAATGCAACCTCAGCACAAGCGGTGCAGGAACTCGTAGTTAAAGAGCTTGGTTGCTCAGATTGAATATTAAATGACTTGAAGCTTTCCCCCAGTAAACTATCAGAACACTCTGACAAGATAAGGAAAAAAAACAGAAAACCCCATTTTTAATAGCCAAGATATTTTGACCTGCGCATTTGCTCAATTTTTATATAAAAATCAAAATGAAGCACTTCAACCTTACTGCAAATAAAACATTTTTTAAAGGTCATTGAGTGTTTCCCTGAAAAAGTTTATCAAAGACTACGTTTCACAAGAAATGTGGAAATGGATCCTTTTTTATTCCATTAACCACCAGAGCTTGATATTCTGACAACTTCACCCTGTCAGTTAAGGTTTAATCCTATTCGCATTGACATCAAAGAAAAATGACTGCCAGCTCTTGCTAAAGGTTAGAAATTAGGCTCCAGGAAGACTGGACTTTACATTGAGTTAGTCTGTCTGGTTTGGGGGGGCTTTTTTTTTTTTTAAATGTATGCTATGGCTTCCACTAATAACTCTGAATCCCTCAGGAAAAAAAAAAAAAAAAAGGCGTTAAATATAATTTTGTTCTATATATTTTACACACATACTTTTTTTTAATAATCTGCATCTAATATTTTATTTATACGTAGACATTAGGAACTACTGGAATAAAAGTGCATTCTTCTTCACAAACAGATAGCATAAGCATTTGTACAATTTGTAAGATTTAAATCTGCACATTAAGTTAGACATAGTAAAACCAACTCTTATATTTCAGAAATGCAAAATATTAGCAACAGTGAAAATAGTTAGTGCTATTTCAAACTGAAGCAAAGTAATAAGCACCTGAACATTGGATTGTTGATTTCTCGGTTCATGATCATGGCTTCAAACATAGGCCCTTCCCGTACCACAAACTCTATCATTCGATGTATCAAAGCGAGCAAATTCCTACAACAACAACACAGTTAAAGAAAAATTGATTCAGACCTAACACTATAAAACTACACTCCACCTAAGATACTACAACTGTGCAGGAGATTATTTTGCTGTATTGTTAAGAAAACTGTATAGAAGATAAGGTAACATGGAACATAGAATAGCCTTGCATCATAGACGTGGGCATTCTACAATAAAAACACGCCTAGGAGTGGTGGAGCACGAATTTAAGAGACCTCTTGCCTGAATTTCCACAGCTTAGCCTACAACCATCTCTGGCTTAGCAGAAGTTTAATAGTCCTTATGCATAAAAATAGGCAACTCAACACCAAAGTACAATTAACTATCAAAAACCTAAGCCCTCATCTAAATTGTCTAGAACTAAGACCGAAGTGTTAACTAAAGTTCTGCAGAGAAACAAGCGGCTCAATATTATACTCAAAAGTAAACACACGTACTTTTGATTATCCAATAGAAACTGCATTCAGCTTTCAAACTATTCAAGTACGAAAAGAAAACCAAATAGCCTTCTTGATGTCAAACAGGGCAACGGCTTCAATAAATTTAGGTAATCTCTTTTTGATCAAGTCTCAACTGCTGCCATAGAACAAAACGGTCTACTATTGTGTGTTGTATCATACAATGTTTCCTCCCTCATACACTCAAGTGAACCAAATCACAATCAAAAAATAAAAATAAAAATCTGTATTTCTTTCCTTCAGCACTACATCCTGAGACAGGCAAGAAGCAGATGTGAAGTGCACACTTTTCAAGTCACATCTGAAAATGCAGAGCCACTTAGGCCAACAGGAGACAGTCATATAAGCTTTCGAAAGAATAGTGATCATTTTCCAAACTTTTGGGTTTTTTTGGAAGAAGGATCCTGAATTTTCAAATATAGATTACCTACGTATATCAAAAGCTTCACAGCACATGTCCTTTGAATGTGATGGAAACAAAAAAAATACAGATTTTTACATTTTTCAATTTATTTTCTTAGATGTTACAAATGGATATTGGTTCTTTACCATTAGATTTCCTTTTAGCAGTTTAAGTGAGTATTTTCTACCATGAGTATTCAAAGTTCTGCTACAGATATAATGTACTAGATTAAAAAAAACCTCAACTTAAAACATCGTGATAAAAACCTGCTCCTGCCATCTGCAAGCATTCTATTTATTACCAGCCATTTGCCTCAACTATTACACAAAAAACCCCAAACAGCTACCTACAGCTCAATTTTCCTGTCTGCTTTTTATAATCCCAGAAAAATTGTAAAGAGGATATAGTCTCAATAATTCTGTAGCCATTTTATTTAAAGTAGCGTTCCAGAAGTCTAAATAACAAGACTATCCCTGTCATATGAACTGTATTTGAAAACACGAGTAAGAAAAGCATTACAATTAGCTTTCAAGCCTCTGAGCTATTACACCATTGATTTATTCTAAGGCAAGTTCAATGAGATCATTTCTGGCTTCCCACAGAATCATGCCATTGGTTTTCAACTACTTTTTTTTTTTTCATTGAGTACAGCAAAGTCGCAGAAGAGCAAATTATAGTTGAACACAAACATCTGCTTTGGAAAGAGCTCAGATGCATGAAAAAAGATTCAGTATACCCCAAATCTGAATGAGGGGGTTACATACATTTTGGTATATAAGACATGACTATTTAAAGGGTAATTTCTCAGGAAAAAAACCTGATTGCATATACTCCAGGTTTTCTGTTTAGTAAATGCTAAGAAGTAAGAGACGTTACAAACCAGTATTGAAAATTTTCAAACAAAAGAGAGTAAGTAAATGTACTATCCCACCGAAGTCAGTTGAAATTGTGGCATGATGCAATAGACTGTGTAACAGCCTCAGCAGTTGTCATTAGTATCTTTGAAAGGTACCATAGGAAAAAACCAATAGAAGCATTTTCAAATACAATTCAACTAACGCAAGCTTTTCTTACCATCCGATTTCATAACGCTACAGTAAATACAATGGAAACGTATTTTTCTCTGAAAGCTAATTACTTTGTAAAAGCTGTACAGTTTTACAAGTACTCGTTCTACTACTTAGTATGGTTCTCAAACCAAGACCCACCCCCCTCGCCCTAATTATTCATGTCTCTACCCAACAAAATTTTACTTTCCTAGAACGCCATCAAAAGTACTAGTGCATTTGAGCGTCTAATGGCAAATATGTTAATATACTACTATAACTTAAATCTTTCTTCCCCACACACACACGTAAAAAATTTAAAAAAAAAGAAAAAAGGGACTTTGTGACAATTAAAACAGCGTAGTAAAAAAGATGATAGTTTTAAATGCATTATTTTAAAATGTCATTTAGCTTAAGTTGGCCAACAAAAAAAGTTTTTCAGTTATAATAAAACCACATTTATTGGAGCCGATCGTACCAATGTCTGGTCAAAAACTGTATACTTTCCCAATCCATCCCATGATGTTTTCCTGGTCCCCCGCTGCCGCAGACAGTTCAGCTGGTGTTGCTCACCAAGGCCAATGTCAAAGAGAATTTGGTAATCTTTTGTGCTTATTTACTTTTCAAACAGTGTTGTGTTCCTGTGTTTGGGAAAAGGTTTCAGCTTAACTGAGCAAGAGCACACCTAGACTAACGTGAATGGAGGAGCACTGAGGGGACCAAAACATAACAATACCATAAATCAAAATAAAATCTGATTTCTAACTTTTTTTCAACTGAACTGTTTAAAAATTAAACCAGACAANCTGGCTATGAAATACTCTGAGGTTTATGTCAGGACTTGTAAGGCACCGCTAAGATAAACTACTTCATCCTCATGTTCACTCACAAAATTACCCTCCAACTACTCCTAGTGCTTAAATTCAATGCAAAAAATAATTATTTAAACCTCTGCTCATTAAAAAGAGTTATTAAAATATTAAAATAAGGATAATAATACTGTAAAACACACACATTTCTCTCAAGTGTCACGAAAGAACCATTGCTCAGTCAAGCCATTACCTTTTCCTCAACATCACCATTTTTCTTTAAAATTCCGAAGGGGAAATTTTCTATATTTAGATCAGTAATAATAAAGAAAAACATGTACCTTTCTGTTGGGATAACCACTTTGACTATGGCTTGCGACAGAGTCTGTATATGAAGTCACATCAGATAATAAACATAGAATATGTGAGTATTGTTAACAAGTAACAAGCAAAAATATACATATGCAATGAAAATACTACACATCTATCACAAGTTCTGCAGGCAATCACTGCTGTGAAGTTATAACTAAGCAATTACACAAAATGCAAATGGTTGTGTCAGTGAACCTTAAAGGTTCACTAATAGCAAAGTATCAGAACATTCCTGATAGAATGTACATTGATGCACTGAATAGGTACTACGCTGAATATAATTAAGAAAGGAGTTCTTAAATGTATGAAAAGATTCTAAACTATTTGACTTGGATCACATTTGTATTACTTTATTCCCAAGTCTTACAAAACAACAGCCCTAACCATTAAGTGTCACTCAAAAAAAAAAAAAAAAAAAAAAAAATCAACAAATTCTTACAAATGTAAATTAAGTTGGTTTGTGATTACAAGATACTTACCCTTTTATTCAGCTAGTATTTCAGGAATAAAAAGTTTGAAAACTGACTCCAAAAGTAGCATAAAATACTTACTCAATGTCCAGATTAATTACCTTCTACACAAAATATATCAACTCCTCTAGCGTAAAAATAATGCTACTCAAATTAAAATGTAGTATTTTCTCTAAAGAAAACAATTTAGATACTGCAATTTGGCAGCCAACAAAAGGGGGGGACGTAGGAGAAAAAAATCCAGGGAGCCTGGAGGGGGAAAATGATAGCCAGATTTAAAGCAGCATTATGACAAATCAAGACCCAATATACTGTACCCTAACAAAGACATGAAACAGAACTTCAGGAATTAAGCAGGTTCCCTTGGGCTACAGCAGGGAGCCAGTGAGTTTGTACACTAAGGGCCGCCAAAGTCAGCCTGAACAATGCAAATCTACGAAGCCATTGAAATACTGTCACAGATGTAGTATTTAACAATGAGATATGGCCCAGGGTACTGTAAGTTACCTTCTCAAAATCTTCCTTGTTTTTTGGTGGTGGTAACATTGGAGCATTAGGATTCTTCAATCTCTCCCTAGGCTGGGCATTAAAAGGCAGTCCTGACGGAGGAGGTGGGAGGGTATGTTCCATCATAGAAGGCGGAATGTATATTGGATGTGGCGGTATAGGTACAGCTTTGCCCCAGCCTAGCTTCATTTCAAAGGACATAATCATCTTGCCTGAAAAAGTAAAAACAAACACAAAAATATCATCCTGTTACACACTGGTTCTGCACTGCTTGAGATTTCTCCAGGCAAGAGCAGCATCTAGGCTTGCCCACCCTGGTTTACTTTTTGCTTACAGTGTTGATTGTAACTAAATCTACCAGACTACATGATGTGCAAATGAAAGCCTACTACATGAAATACTGTATTAATCTTCTCCCAACATACATTTTCAGGAGACTACAGTAGAAAATTATATGAATTGTTGGGGAAAAAAAATTAAAACTTCCAATATTCAGCACTTCAGAATGAACAGAGTAATTTTTAAATGGTATTATTTCTGCACTTCAGTTATTCAAAATGTTTAGTTCATAACAAAATATTTCAAATTACATTAGTCAAAACCAAATGTAAAAAACAATTAGATCTCCTACATTCTGTAAGCTTACTTACTAATGGTCCTAGTTAAGGACCATTTTGAGTAAGCTACGCAAAGGCAACCTTTCATCCTCTACTCATTTGGTCAAGGATGCCAGTTTTTGGTTTTCAGGCTCTTCCTGAACTCTAAGGACATAGCTTTCTTCATCACATAAGATCTTTTTCCTTTGTTTTCAAATAAAAGAGAGTCAAGAGAGTCCATACACAAAATCAAATGTCTTCTGTAGTACTGTTACCTCTTCAGTGTGAGGAATTTAGCCATTATGCAAACGAATATAACATATTTATCACCAATTATTATATCCTGTGCAGTAGTTAAATTCATTCACAAAAAAATTCTCATTGGTAACCGTCGGGAAGTAATGGATGACTTGTTAAAATAGTCTGTTTACAGAGGAGATATTATCAAACATTACCTCCTGCTCACATCCTTTGAAATAGTCGATTTTATATCTTTATCACAGCAGAAGCCAGCAGCATTCCCAGCCCCTGTGTATGCCACGGCTTGATGACATTCAGCTGCCCTAAACAGTCAGTGTAAACTAAAATAACTTCCAGTGTGGTATCTACCGGAGTTACAGCACATCTCTCACTAGTCTGATGAAACAACTTGAAGATATGCTTACAGTTACTCCTCAATACTCCTACAAAGATAATTACAATTCCAAACTGAGAAATCTGTTTACCATTTAAATTCTTTAATGCTCGTTCAGCATCTCTCCTGTTCATAAAGGCAACAAAGCCACAATTTCTTTCCCTTGCTCGCTCTTCATCAGTTCTTGGCCACATAATTTTAACACTTGCTAATGGTCCAAAGCGTCCAAATTCTTGACATAACATCTCTTCATTCATCTACGTGAAAAAAAGGTAAAAATCAGCATCTTGCTACTGTATTTCCAACACACACATTCATATTATTGTGCAAATGTCAAGATTTTAATTTTCCAAAGTCTCCTGACAAACACCACTTCATTGATACCTTCTCAATGCAACCTACTGCAAAAATAATAATTTAAAAAACTGCATTTCAAACAGAGCATAATTCAAATTTTTGAGCTATGATCCACCTTGCATAGAGATATCTATGGAAAAATTATTTTAGCTGAGCATTTTTGCATCTAGTAACTGATAGTCTAAACCTTAACTTCTGCAGTATTATGTACAGAGCATTTCTTTAAATTAATACTGCTGCTACAGGCACCAATTTTATCTAGTATATGTGTTTAAACATATGCATATGGTTTAAAAATAATAAAGGGGGAAATTGCCAGTAAAAAAAATTCAGCTGGACGCAAACATGCCAACACTACACTCCTTGGCCCCAAACCTACTTGAGGATTAATGTTTCCAAGATACAAATTTGTTGTGCTTGGATCTCCAACATCATGTGACCCTGGTGCATAATCATCCAGTACTAAAACAATGGGAGGAGAAAACAGAAAAACAAAGTCATAATCCTTGCTATCCATTTAAGTAACAACATTATATTGATTGAGAAAAGAGTCTATATTACCACCAGATGATCTGTTTCTTCTTGAAGGAGCATCCACTGAATAAATAAGAAATAGATACACCATTTAGTCCACTAATTTTGTAGCCCAAACAACCCTAAAAAAATAACATCTACTTACTTGAACGACGCTGGCCATCTGAATCTGACTGGGGTGGTTCAAAGCGACTCAATCTACCTTTTGTTTTATGCCTTTCGTCACGCTCCTCTTGTATTCTACAAAACAAGTTTAATGTAAGTAACAATAGCTCTCTGAATTTCTTATTCTAAAATTTTCAACTAACTTTAGAAATAGAAGAATTTTTAATATTAAACAAAGGGCTTGTGAAAATTTCAAATTACGAGTATGTCTGAAATTCTGTTTAATCACCTGGAATATATCTAGCAGAATTATTCCAGCTGCATGCTTTCTCATTCATGCTGTGTTTTAACCTCAACCAGAATTGACTTGGTTTGAGAAGTGGTTTAGAAGACCAGAAATAAGAAATATCCTCTGAAAAAGCGACCTGAATTCGATATCCAACTGTCAGACATCCACTGACTGTTCAGAGGACTTTTCAAGATGCACAAAACTTCTTAGTGTTTATGTCTCTTCCTACCTTTTCAAAGCCTTATTCATGTAGGCTGTCACCTTGTAGGGTGACAAACATGCCCACATGACCATTTCCAAGCATACAGGACCTGGTCTCAGTTTATACCTCTGAGGGTAGTACTCATTCAAGTAACTATTTGGTTCTTTGTAGTTTGGCCTTAAATCATAGAATCACAGAAACACAAGGTTGGAATGGACCTATAAAATCACCTAGTCCAATTGTCCTCCTACCACCAATACTACCCACTAAGCTACTAAATCATGTCTTGTAGCACCTCATCTAGACACTTCTTGAACACCTTCTATGAAGATCTTGTGTACCCGAAATGCAAGGCTGTCAATTCAATCCATTTATATCAACTACTGAACAGACTGCAGTGAAGTTCAGACACTACTCACAAGAGCTATTTACAGATTTATAATGGAGTAGCTAATGTTTTCTAATGCATACAGATTATTTTGTTTTCTCTCTCTAACATCAGGCTTAATACACAGCATTCACACTCAATACACGTGCTGCTCTTTCTGCTGCATTACACGATCAAAAGTGAAAGAATCTGCTTTTTGAAGCAGTATTCAGTCTGTTTTTACAATCATGCAACAGAAGTACAGTATTTCTAAACTTTATTACAAGTCTTATTTCTGCATTAATACAAAAACCTCATATTACAATTTCTCTGGATATAGTTTTAGAGATACTAACAAAACTTCTTCCTGAATCTGATACAGATTTCATTTCAGTTTGCTACCCATCTCTTTGCTACTTTGCCAACGTGAGAGAAGTCAACACCAAAAACCCAAACATCCTCATCCATTGCATTGTCTTGCTCTGTCTTCACTAATAATACATGAGAGCATGTTAACAAGTGTTCTTGCTTACAGATTCACACTTGTTAATTTATAATGGAATTGCATGTATTTGCAAGTAACATACTGACACCAGCTGTCACAGAAGCAAACCCAGGTTTCCATTTTTTATCCTGGTAGATGGCTGGTTCTATTCACACCTAACTGACCCAAAAAATCATCGTTCATAGCTTTGGAAACTTAGTCATTCATTCACTTAGTGGGATCTCTGAAATATTTTATGCAACTATATTAATATTTTAACTGTTCTGCATATCCTTCTGGTTAGGAATGGAGTACTGAACTCTTTCAAAGCTCATAATCAAAGATCTCTGACATGCAAAGAAACTCATTCATTTCAACTGACAAAGATTTAAGTCAGCATACTGGACTTTTTTTGTTTGCTTTTTGATCATTTTATAGCCTTTGGTGAATGCTAGATTGCAAAACAGAACCCCTTTGCAGCAATAGCAGTAAACACATCCTACCACCAATCAGCATAAGAAAGAGCAGAAGTACCAAGGAACACCACAGAGCTGATTAAATAGCAACTACAGCATGGTGAGCAACGTGGTCTAGGTGAGGATGGCCCTGCTCATTGCAGGGACCTGGACTAGACAACCTTCATAGGTCCCTTCCAGTCTAAACTACTCTATGATTCTGTTATTATCCAGACGAACCGAAGACTCCTACACCAAGTATCTTTCAGCATGGGTTCATACTCTGTTTAATTATATTGCCATTATTAAGTCATACCACTCCACGAGCAATTGGGGAAAAAGTAGAAATAAAACCTATTTTGGGAAAAAGCTTAGCAAGAATGATCCTAAATACTGTCTGTAGAAACAAGGTAAAAAAAACTTGTGTCTTCTTTATTTATAATAAAAACTAATCAAACTTACTGCTTTAATTCTTCTTTAAAAAGTTCCAAATTGCTCTTTTTCTTCTCCTTCTCTCCTTTCTTCAAAGGCTAAAATTAAAGATATATCAGCCAACATTTCAGTAGATAGGAAAAAAAAACAAAACCAAAACTAGAAATTATATGTATATAATAAAATTTTAGATTATTTCCATGCACGCTTTACCCACAGCTTTCAAACTGACTGAACTACAGGAGAAAAAAAAAAAAACACAAATAAACCCCAAATAGACCAAAACATACAGACTTGAAGACAGTAAGACTGAGCACTATCAAACACAAGGCTAGAAAATATGAAAATAAGGATATCTTAAACTAAACTTTGTTACTTATTATTACAATGCAGCATGTGCTATCAATCACTGCCTCTACAAGACACAAATTTAAAATATGTATTTCATCAGTCTGTTCCACTTAGAAAGTTAGAAGCAGACTACACCCCTAGCAAATCATCATGCTCCAATTAAATTGGTATGTGTGTACACATACGTGTAAATTATTTTACATATATACATTCAATTATTTAATCCACAGACAAACATTCTGTGTGAAAAGCATTTCCTTCTTTTGCTTCCTTTCAGATATAAAATACAGGTCTGCAGAAACACTCTAAATAGCTCCAGATCCTCAGAAAAAACACTCTTGAACAACAATTATGGATATCACAATGCTTTTTTTTTTTTTACTGCAACATATGAACCTCAACTAAGTCATCTGAATTTTATTTTCAACAACATTGTTTTTATATAATGAAATTTAAATGAAAACGTTTCCAATAGGCAGACATACAAAATATTTATTGTGTTACACACTACAGCTTCGGAAAAACTGGACTTCCTACTCACCCCAGGCAAAGTTGTTTGTTTGTTTTTGTTTTTGGGGAGGGTCTGCCAAATAAATAAAATCATTTTTACCTCATTATCTTCAATCACCATTGGACAGGGCAAGTGAGTAAACTGATTGCATTACTTGGTAAGTATTTATGACAAATTTGAAAAGCAGTAATATTTTTACAGTACAAATACTCGCATATGACAGAACAGAGCTCAGGATAATAAAAAATACTACAATTCATATCTGTAACTGTAGAGCTTTACATACAATGAAAATCAAAACTGCCATCCAGTATTACCCCGCTAGTCTAAATTTGAGTTTTGTTAAAAGCTGTGAGGAGCCCAGGATGGGATTACCCACAATTACCACATTACATCTGATTTCCCACCCTAACAGGCAGTATCATAATGTTTCATTTAGGCTTAAAAATTGTAGTAAGCTCTATTAAAAGACTTTTTAAAGGCATCTAAGACATTAATTACACATATATAGTAGTAACAGTAATCATGCATAACTATCACTATTAGTCAAAATAAATTAAATAAAAATGAGATGCTGAGTTTCAAAAATGTACCAAGTTCTGCAACTTATTTGGCAGAACTCAAAGAAGTAAAGGGTCTTCTCAAACATCACCACAAAATTTTTCAAAAACCTCACCAAGAAAAGCTTGGCTCAAAGCAAAGGTCAATTTATTTGTTTTTAAGTTATAAAAACCTAAAAACAGATGGCAGCAAGAAATGCTTTTAAAACTTTACAAATTCCCAGGACTGGAGATACTGTTACTTTGCAACAGTCATTACGTTTGTACTGCTGAGAAGTCTGTCTCAGTTATCAGAAACAGTACAAAAAGTAAACCAGCCAAATCAAAGTGCAGTAGTAGGTCTATCATGCTGGATAGCAGGCTAGTGGAGCTCTGCATTTCATCATCTCGTTATTTGTTATGGGATTAAGCAAATAAAAATTCCCACCTTTTATTAATATGTGATAAATGCAGAGGAAAATACTCTGCATGATCATACAGACTTTTATCTAAGCACTTCTAAATACTTCCCGAGTATGGGGTAAATAAGAAACTTACAGGCTTTTTGGTTTCTATCATTAAGAGTGATGGAGGCTTCTCATTAGATGGCTGGCTTGGTTGATTTTTTTGATCTGAAAATCGTGACGAAGGCTTATAGATTTTACCCCGTTTTTCATCTGTTTCATGCTCCTCTGAAATTAAAGGAAAATAAAAACCAAATTCTATTAACAAATGCATCACAATACTATTCATTAGAAAGAATGTTACTGTTCTTTAGCCTCGTTTGCTCAATTCAATCATTATTTAATTTTAAAAACTCATAAAATAAATTTTCCTAATTTAGTATATTTTAACTTGAAGAAAAAGAACACAGATTAGGTATTGTAAAACAAATCATTTTTTCCTCGTTTGAAAGACAATCACCCCACTACCTTCCTAACAAGTCAAAGGATAAAGTAGATTTTAGCATCAAATTTCCTTTGCTGCTTCTAACACAACATATTGATTTTAAAATACGTTTGAAATTCAATATTTATCTTTACTCAAAGCCAAATGATCCACCACCACCCCCCAAAAAAAGATCAGTTATACCTTTAGATGCATTAACGATTCCTCCTCTTACGAACGTTTTCACTTTATTACCATCACTTCCTTCAAAGGCAGCAAGGAATTCTTCATAAATTTCTGCAGCAGCCTTCTCATCCTCCTACATAGCAAATGTTAATCTATTTACTATCATCACAGAAGAACCTTCAGCTATTCTTAAATTAGCCGTGACATTCGGTTTTATTTTCTAGAGTTCATGCTACAAACTGCACCAGTTTCAATTTTAGACAGAATTCAAATTTCTGAGCAGTGTGGGAAGAACACAGCACATAATAAGTAAAGCGAATAAGGCCTATATACTCAAATATGACTGTTCATTTACAAGAGTTTACACACCAATTTAACATTCAAAAGATGCTAAATAGAAGGGGTCATATGAAAGACCAGCATCAAGAAACTGGAGCTTTGATGACCTGAGCATCAAAGAATCGTACATATTCCATTTTACCCATTACACACAACCCGTGCGACTGAAGGAGATTAACAACAGGACCACCTTTATGCATTTCCCAGAGAAGAAGTTAATTCAATGATTTAACCAAGCTGAGTGAGACAATAAATTTAACATTACCATGTTTCTTTAGGCTAGTATTTCCAACAACCTAGCAGAAGATATCCCACTGAAATATAGTAAGAGTTGTGTGTGTAAAGTTCAAACCCCAAATATTTCAAAAATTCCACCCTACCAACTATAAGCCACGTTTCCAAAAAATTTGGATGCTCCTGAGTATCCTAAAATTCAGTATCAAACATTAATGTTTTTATTCATTTCAAAAGAGGCCATTAGACAGAAATGTTTTACAACACAAGGGCGCATATTAGAACAATTTCTAGTTACTGAAATCCAATCACAGAGAGCAAACAAAGACCAGAAAATAACCTAAGATGATGGCTATCTTCATATTGAGCAATACAACAATCAATGGGTTGTTGCAATTCAGTATTTCAGGAAGCCAGAGGACTTGATTTCTCACATGGAGAGACAAGAAAGCCTCTCTCTTCATCTTAATGCCATGGATGCCAGGAACAAATTAAACATGCAAAACAATTCGCTTTCACTCTTAGAAAGTTACAATTATCAACATAAATTTGATAATAAAGCCAGTTGCAGTCTAAAAGCAAACTTATTTCAATTCTGCATAGAAAATACAATTTTCATGATATACCATTACCTTCTTTTTTAATTCTTCTTGCTCCTTCTTGCTCAGAGTCCTTTTGGCAGCACTCATTTTGCCAATACTGAATGCTTTAAGTTTGCTTTCCGTTACAGGCTGCAAAAGCAGTAAGAAAACAAACATTAAACTGTTTACAAAGCAATTAAAATAATGTTACTCTTTACCTTAGTCTGGACCAGAAACTTTCTACCTGAGGTGACTTAACCTAAACAAAACAAAGAAAAGGCTTCCTGTACTTCTCTCTGAACTTGTCATTATCTAATACAGGCAAAAAATGGAAATCTGTGGTTTTTTTTTTTAAAAAAAAAAAAAAAAAAAAAAACAAACCACACCCAATCACCTTTGATTTAATGAGAAAGCTTTTAATATAGCATTCAAGCACAGCTGAAATCTGAACGGTACCTGCTGTTAAAAGCCTGGAGATCTTACCACCATGCAACACACAGTTTCGAAACCTTTGGAAATACATGCTTTGCATTACAGTCCCTTTTGATCACTGCAATTTCCAGAAAATAAAAACCAAAGAATATTTCTAAAAGCTTTTCTAACTATTTTGGCAAGAAGAATGTTTGCGCAAGTTTGAACAGGTGTAGCTGGAGAACAAACTGGAGGCTAAATTCAGGCTTAAATGCAGTATTTTTGCTTCAAGAAAAAAAATGCATTCTTGAGATTTTCAGCTACCATTTAGCATTTAGGTATTAGAGTCTTTCTGGTTTAGGCATTTTAATCTCCATTCCTCTCTGTTTGAAATGCTGATCAAGGAAGGACTCCACGTAACACTGGAGAGTATGGAATTAGAATTCTTAAGATTCTATTTAGATAGTTAACAGGTAGTAAAGCATTGAGAGAGGAGAGACAAGAGGATGAAGGCCATGTTCAAAAGACATGGGGGAAGGGGAAAGGGAAGGGAAAAGATATTAAACTCCTCTGGAAACTCCTAGTTTAACACAGTAATTCATGAAGAATCAGCACAAGCACAACAAAAAAAGTCCCAAAAGACAAAACAAAGGTACTAGCCTTTGTCTTCAAAATATTTTGGATGTTCTTACACAGTAATGCTTAAAACTACCACTTTTGAAATGACAGTTCTTTAAAAAAAGGAAAAAAAAAATCAAACAATTCCTCTGGGAATAATTTTTGTTGTAAAGGGCTTTATTTCTAGTTTCAGCCTCCTATTCAGAATTTTTTATATAAGAAAAAGTATTGTGAAAAACAACTCTTTGAAATACCTTCAATTCATAATCCTTGTTTATTATTACAAACATCTCTTAGATCTGTGCCAAGCACATGACCAAAATAGCTCATATTTCTTTGAAAAATATTCCCTATCATGATTAAAAGCAAAATTATCAGGTACAAATTAATGCAGCATTGTTTGTGGACTCATCTGGTTTACGATGCTATGTTTGTTGATATGAGCTTCTGTGAAAAGTTTATCGGGAGCTTTTCATGCATCTGTGTGCTTTTAAAGTTAATAAAATATGGTTTTCCTGTTGTCTGAAAGATGGCTTATATTTCAGTATGACAAACAATACACAACTTTGGCAAGACGTAGGCATATGCTATGGCACAGCAACACAGACAAAACAAATACCACACTCCCACCAAAGGTTTATCCTGTCATCAGGAAATAGTCTCTCCAGTAATGTGTCAGGATACCTGCAGATCAGCCACATGAATATATGTTCTAGTAATATAAGGGAAGCAGCTCTAAGATAACAAGAGTTCTGGCACCAAGATCTCCTCAGCTTAGAAACAGTCTAAGAACAGAAACAAGAACCACCACCTTCAAAGCAGCTGCAGCAACATAAATTAACAGAATTTATGCCTGCTATTTACATTCCAGTAGGCAATTACAACATTATTATTAATAATGTGCAGCTTCACAGAATTCCTAACAAAATTCCTATACAAAACCTGAAGGCCGTCCTCCTTCAAAAAATGCAATGGAAGTAAAGAGAAAGCTTCTAGCTGAGTAAGCAAAACACGGTATGAAAGCAAATTCCCATTAAATAAAACACTGCATTAACTATAAAGCAGCACAAAGTAGTGAAGTCCCAGTTCCATGGACAATACAAAATATTCAAAAGAGATTTAAGAGTAGTTTTCCAAACTGTAGCAAGTAAAGCTAATCAATAAAAGGATCTGCTTCTTTATGAGAAGTTTCTATTATCACAACTTCAATGTTATGTTACAAGCAATTTAACAGCTAGTCACTGCTTTTTTTGTTACAACTTCAAATTGAAATTTTGAAGAAAATCCAAACCACAGAATTCATTATCTGGTATTAACGCTCTGTTTGGCTCTTGCTGCCTGTTTTCATTTTAGCTCAGAAATAGGTAGGTCTTCAGGCAACATCCCAACCAAATAACCAAACAAAGATCTCTTCAGTAAGAAAAAAAAAAAAAAAAAGACTAGGTAACTATCATTTTGCTTTAAGTATATTATACTAGAAAGAAAAATAGGGATGAAATTATACCCACACTATCCCATTTCTGAGAAGCCAACTGTATACAAAAGGATGCTTTAATATCCAGTGACGCTTTCAATTAATCACCTGGTATTTTGAGCTATTCCTCAGTATAAGAAATAAACATACATGGAGTACAGACAGCGTCTTCCTGTTCAACTACCTATTACGAATGCAGTATCATGCAGCAGAGCTTCATACAGCAGTTGTAGTTTGAAAGTTTCAAGGATATCTTTAAACATAAAAATCCATGGTTCATTTACAAACACCTACAGATCAGATACCCGATGCAACAGAGTCTGCCTGCAGCAAGTGTTTTCTTTGGAGAAGAGACCTATTTTGAGTTTGTGGGTTTGGCTGGATTTTTTGGTTTGTTGGTTTTGGTTGGGGCTTTTTTTCCGTTTTTAACTATTTTGGACTTACATGTGTATCAGCAGACCCAGTGGTGTGTACTGCATCTGGCACTCTGACCTGAAGAGAGAATGAAGAGGAGATGAGGCACAGAAAAAGAAACAACCAACCTCTGGAGTATTTTATTCAGTTTTTCAAATGTGATTCTCATTTCAACTTCAGCATCCAAATACACAAGGATAAAGACATGTGTTATGTATTTTAATGGTGTACCTGAATAGGGTCACAGCACGAATAATGCCAATATAAAGCAAACAAGGGATTAAGGATAGACTGTTCTGCTACCGTTAAAAAAATCTACATTTCCACAGCCAGATTTCCTTGCCACTGCAAGGAAAAAAAGTTAGTTTCTTACACTGAACCTGCAAGAGATGTCATTAAAGGCTGTTAAATATTCCATAAAGTCCTTGATTATATTTGCCTTACTATAAAATCATTTCCAAAGCTGCTCTAATTAACAGTATTACTTTTAACAGTAGCTGAACTTTAACATGTAAACCAGTGAATATACAAAATGTGCACAGACTTTTTTCTAAAAAAACAGTGTTTAAATTAGTTTAAGGGATGGAAAACACTTCAACAAACAGGACTGAACACATTTTTAAAATACGTAATGCCCAAATTCCCGAAGAGCTCACTGACATAACATCTACTATTAAGACATAACTGCCTGATGCACAATTCATATCTAAATTGAAATTTAAGTCAAAATAAAACACTTGCATTAGCTGGAATCTGTTCACTAGTTAGAACGTTAGCACTCCTCCTTATCACCAGGAATTTACAGTTTCTACCAGAAATTGTAGTATATGGAGCTCATCTCCAGGTCTTTACAAACAGACAAGCACCAAGTTCGACTCTGGAAGGTACTTTACTAGACCTCATTTTCATTTCACATCATGCTTTTTCATCAACTAAAATAGAGACATTTATCTTTGAACAAGTATATTCCTACATTTTACAATCAAATCAATTCAGAAAAAATGGTAGACAGCACTTCAAGAACCAGAACTAAGTCCACAAAGGTAGAGACAGAAAGATACAACCCTTAAAAGGGAGAAGACAAAGGCTCCTAGGAATATATGGTTGGGTTTTGTTTGTTTGTTTTTTATATTAAAGCAGGGGGAAACACACAAACACGCCCCTAATTAGGTCTTACTCTCAAAGACCTCCCAAATCTGCTTACCTGCAACATTATACATTACTCACAAGGCACATCTTTGCTCAGAAGTTAATAAAAGGTTTAGTTCACATGTAGCAGTAGTAGTTTATTAAAATTAACATGGCAGGATATATCACAAGCATCTTTTACTAACAGTGCTCCCTGCAAATTTTTCCTCTGCATTTTTTTTTGTGATTCATAACTGCCTATGGCACTCAAATCTGTAATCTGGTATCCACAGTTCTACATACTGCAAAAATGTATGGTTGGACTTGATCTCAGAGGTCCTTTCCAACCGTGAAGATTCTGTGACACTAAAGACACAATATCCTGGGAAAGAACGTTTAAAAAGTAACAGTCACTAAACCTGTTTCTCCAGCAACAGAGCAGCTGATACTGCTTGGAAAGGCCTTCAATTCACTGCAGAATGCAGGAGATTTGCAGGCCAATGATCAAAAAAGTCGGAAGTCCAAGTACAGTAGCACTCCCCAGCCCACTAACAGGGACCACTGCACTGTGAAGCATCCTACCCCAAATGTTAGCCAAGCAAGAGAATTTCCACTAAGGTGCACTCTGAAAACTTCCAAAAGCAGTTTTAGCCTTTAAACCAACTTTCTCTCGCAGAAATTAGCAGGTTTGCAGAGCCACATTATTCTGCTCCTTAAGCAGTTCCCATTTTTAAGGTCCTCTCTTCCCATGTATAAACTAGCATGACAAACTGCTATCTGCCTGTTTCTAATTAGCAGCTCTTTAAAAAAAAAAAAAAACAAAAAAACAAAACCCAAACTATTTCTCACAGAACTCAGCTCTGCATCCATCTGCACTGCCTCCACAAAAAGGGCAATTTTGTTTCCTTAAGAATTACATCAGCTGAGTTGGCTCAGCAGAATCACAGTATCTTTTGAACATTCACAGAAGCATTTCAGATGTTATCCACCTGTGCTGAAACCTGGAACAGGCTTCCCATCATGTTAGGTAGCTCAACTGGACCAGCTGTTGAAAGAAACATACACAAAGCTCTGTCCTCCACCTGGTGATGGCTGAGATGTGAAGATAGCTCCTTCATATTCAAAAATACAGTAAGCCCATCTTTAAGTTCTTGCCAGCATAAACAATCTACAAATGTCCTCTTACTCCTAGTTCACTGCCTCTACCACTCTCCATGAAACCAATATTCTCCTCGCCCACCCGCTCCACCCCAAACCGGACTATTTTCCAGCTGGATCACTTTCTCAATCTCTTGAGATTCAGCAGAACTGAAGTAGCAATGCAGGCTGCTCAAATGGTATACCAGTACAATACAGCCCTGTCAAACTGCAGTCTTGGAGGTCAAGTCCCTCAGAGCTCCATTACCAAGTCCTGCCAAGTTTAGTCAACTTTCATGAAAAAATTAATAAAAACATTTTTAAAAAAGAATCTTCAAAGGACCATACAAATGAGATTTATGACAAATTCCTATCAGGAAGCCAAAGTAGCAAGCCCTCTCTCACATTCTGAAGTTTAAATTTTCTTCCAGCTTCATGGCAGCTTCCAAAGCAAACAGAGAGAGATGACTGCTCTCCCAAATCTACCTTCCTGTCAGCTGTACAAGCACCCACAAATATCCAGCTTTCCGTAGTTTCTACAAATTTAACGATCTCTGGGTAAAACTGGCACAATCATGTTATTTCACAAATACTTAAAATATGCTGTATAACATCTAGCAAACATATTTTTTTAATTAATACTGATGCCATCTAGTAAAACAACAGAAGACAACCCCATGGCCTTCCAAAGGCTGATTGTTATTTTTACAACTTTAACAGCTACAATTTGAACATAAATAAAAGGCCCTGCCCTTGCAGAAACTATTAGCTTCAGGGTAAAGCGTTTATGAGAAACTCTGGGGCAAGACACTCTTGCCCAGTTTCAACACCTTCCATCGATTCTGCCCTCAACAGCGCGCAGCTGCTCACACTGAACTCAAACACTTTTCCAGATCTAACTGATTACCCAGCAAAGAGAGAGCTGGGGAGGTTCAGCCAAACCAGTTTCCAATTCATAGCATCCTATCTCTCCCCTTTGCCCAAATCAACTAGAGGCCAATGTTCGGGAGGAAAGAAGTAGCTAAGGCAGGGATCAGTTTGTGTGAACCTTGATACCAAGGAAAAGCAAATGGAATCACAGGTTAAATTAAGATGTTAAAATCCAGCAAAGGCAGGGAGGTTTCCAGTACAAACTGTAGTTTTCTCACGTCTTTTTTATTCTTCCTTTCTCTACCAAACTGTCTAGAAAAAAAAATGCTTGCAAACACCTGCAAATTCTTTTATAACTGTTCTATTTACTCTTTACATTTCTTGTAATAGTGCCTATTAATTTTATTCACTATTTAAACAGACACCAATTGCCAATGCAAAAGGAAATGGAAAATGGTTTTCTCCAAAGTACTTGCAAAGAATACTATTCCATTATAACCTTAAACTCAGACGAATTAAGCTGCCAATAGTTAACTTTGTACTCCTGGAGAGGAAATGAGGACACCTCCATTTATGTTTCCATCAACAGAGGAATGCACTTACACCGCTCCACTCCTGGTCACCAGTTGAACAACAATACAGGGAAAGATGAAGATCACAATTTTCATCATCCCACAGAAAGCTACATCTAACTGGAATTCACCACAAATACAGATTTTACATTGCTACACTAACTTACCAAGGAAAGCTGTCTATTCACAAGTGAATAATGACTGTTCTTCAACACTTAATTAACACATACAATACACAGTAAGCCTGAGTAATGCATTTAAGATTAAAGAATGTTGTTAGAGCATCTTTTAGAAAGGCAGTTCAGTCTCAGTGGATAATCTCTTCTGGCACACGGTACCCAATTTGTACTGTATTATATGTAAGAGCAGGGACGTGAACTATAGTCACTATTCTCAGAACATAAAATAAGAAAATATCAGTCTTAGAGAAGCTAATATTTCATCACATCAAGTAATATTTCAACATAATCAGTATCTGCCATTTTAGAATCATATCCTACACCTACCTCCTGTGCAGTCTTGGGCAATCTCTATTTTTTCTTCCCTAATTTTGTCCTTCTTTCCTATTTAGGTTTCTGGAAATCTCAGGCACATTATCTTGCTATCCTGATCTCAAAGTGACAAAAGAATAGATGTTGCTTCTGTAACACATTGCACATCGGAGACTCTGAAGCTAAGAAGGTGACAGTATCATAAAAAGCAGCTGCCACCACCACGACGACACAGGCCATGGCTGCTCCTGGACCTGTACCATCTCCAGAAAGTTTTCAAATAGTGAATCAAACAGGTAACACCTGACTGGAGTAAGCTTGATTTTGCACTATAAAACAAAACCACTACCTAGATGATCAAAATTTGTACCTGTACACTAAAACCAAACACCACACCTTCTGAAGGGGAGAAGCCATATCTTACTGTTAGCATTAAAGCTTTCAGTCATGAGGCCACAGCTCTTCATAGAACAGAGAAAATAAGATGTCACTGTGTCTTCCCAAGAAGTAGGCTAGAAGCCAGCAAAGGCACATCTAGGAATTGCCATTGAAGTATATCCTGTGGAGTCTGAGCCATATTTGTTTTGCAAGCACAACTATTCTTATAACTTGTAAATATAATGCACCAAAAGAAATGGAGCCTAAAACTTCAACTATGCTATGCAAGCAAATAATTGCTGAAAAACCAAAGTGTTTGATAAATAATTACCTTAAGAAACTAAGCAAAATGGTTATCTGCTTAGATTATTAAACTATAAGCAGCTTCATACAGGCTCAACAAAAAATACACATTTTTATGCTTGCAGTAATAAATTAATTACAGTAAATAAATGCTAAAATCTAGGCATGTCTTATTTTATTTCACTTTTCCACAAAAAATTTCTTATGGATCCAGGTATGTACTATCACTATTTTCTTTGGCACATAAAATAATATTGACAACATAAACCAAGGAGATCTAGAACATAAAGCATGGGAAAAAGACTACTGGAAACTCAGCACCAAAGGGTGAGAGGGAACTGCAAGAAGATGGCAAAATACGGGACCTCCTCAACAGGTCTCAACAGACTAACGCTTGCTAGTCCCACTGAATTCAACGGGATCGATGGCTTAGCATGAAGAGTTCAGTGTCTGCATGTACCTCTGGAGAACTGAGATCTAGGACTGAAAACAATTCTTATAAATTAACTATTACTGTATATTTAGAAAAGAGAAATGGTTAAAATGATAAAGCAAAACAAAAATGCCTACGATGCAACTGCGAAAAGAAAAGGTCACATCTGGGTTGGTTCTGTGTACCATGTTATCTGTTGCAGTAAGCAGTAAATAATTATTCCATGTCTAATTATACTTGAAATCCCAAAATGTTTCATTCCCTGGCAACCATTCCCCATAAATTAAGACTAACTTTACTACTAAAGTTTTCTGTCCAGCTCTTACTTCCAATTCCTAGCCAAAGGCAAGATCCAAAAAAAAAAAAATGTTTCCTGGCAATATTTGAAATATAACATAAAAGAGAAATGAAAATAAAACTTTCCTACTCTACTAACACCAACTGGGTAAACATGCAAAGGCTCTTGGTAACTACATTTCAGCTAGTTTCCTAGCAAAAAAAAAAAAAATTGTGTTGTAACCAAATACAAAAATGGGTAAAAATTATTCACCAGTACAGCACTGGAAATTCCTGAGCCAAAACATGGCCTCTCCCTTGACTGATGTACATGCTTGCACACAAAATAATAAAATCTAGAAAAAAAGATTTTTATGCTTCTGGCCTAAAACCTGCAACAAGGCTGAACAAAAGGTAGTGTCACTAATCACTAATCCTCAAACCATCAGCTGCCAGCGCATCCCCCAACATATATTTTACCCCTACTCTGCTGGCGGGAGGAGGATGCTTAAAGAGCAGACAGCTCTGTGAGTTATTACTGGTTTCAACTCTGGACAACTTTGCCAGAACTCCTGCACGACCTGGATTTCTGGTCCGCAAATCCAACGAACAAAAACTACAGGAAGTAGAGCAGGTACAGTGAAAAGAGTGGGGAATGCCTGGGTGATTTTGTGAAAGTTATAATTTCATCGCAAAGCAAAAGAAGAGACTCGATCTCAAACTGCCGTTTTCCTTCACACTCGCCAGTTGGAAACTAACCCCACGCGGGCTTCAGCCCACGGGGGGAAAACAGAACTCCCGAAATTAAACACAGGCAGGGGTGGCACTCGGCCATCAGCTAACCGTCCGCCCCAGGGACGCGCCCGTTAGCACAGGCCGACTCGCGCCCGCACTCACAGCGCGCCCCGCAGGGACCCCGCGCCCCGGCATCCCTGCACCGGGGTACGGGGAAGTGAAGAGGCTGTTGCTCCCGGCCCGGGCTAGAGACGTGCCCAAAGTCGTCCCGAGGANCCGGGGCCCGCAGTCACCCCGAGCTGAGAGCAGGGACGG
The DNA here is from genome assembly GCA_013400055.1 of Nycticryphes semicollaris. Classification (NCBI taxonomy): domain Eukaryota; kingdom Metazoa; phylum Chordata; class Aves; order Charadriiformes; family Rostratulidae; genus Nycticryphes; species Nycticryphes semicollaris. The sequence goes on along the minus strand of VXBJ01002188.1, from coordinate 1,623,689 downwards.
AGTAGGCCGCACCGCCCTCGCCTCGCCACCCCGCCACTCCCAGGCCCCACCGCTGCGCCGGCAGGCGGGGGCCGTATTCCCCCCNCTGGCTTTCTGCGAGCCGCTGGGCGCCTTGTCCGCCATCTTGCCTCTCCCTTCGCTCAGCCCTGGCGGCGAGGAAGCGAGCGCCGATCGCACCGAGCCCGTCGAGCGGAGGGCGGGAAGCCGATAGCCGAGCCGCCGATAGCTAGGCGAATTTTGTCCCCGTACCCTTTCCTCGGCGGGGCTAGCGCGGGTGGTGTTGACTCCGTCCCACGGCTCTCCCTCTTCTGTTAGCTGAAGAAAACCCACGTGAAGGCACCAGGCAAACTCAATCCCTCTAGCAACCAACCGCGGTGAGGCAGGCAGCGACAGGCAGCCAGCGGCGGGAACTGACGCCCTCCCAACCCGAGTCCCCCCGCCGCCGGGCCTGGGCCGTGCTGCGGAGCAGGGCACCGGCTCCTCTCACCCTGTGGAGGACACGCGGGAGAAACCCTGTGGCGACGGAACATCGAAATGGTACATCAAGTCATGAAAATTCCAGTAATAAATAAAGACATTAGATATGTAGAAATTAATGAAAGCTTTACATTTACCAGCTTCCAACACCTCCTATCCTGTAAGCAACAGGAGGGAGCAGGGCCTACGCTAATAACAACTGTTGTCAGCAGAGGATGAAGTGGGAGCTGCCAGATTAGGCATTAGGATGTAAGACTAGAGTGTTATGAACAGTCACTCGGGAGCTGGAGAAACGTCTCCTTCAAGCCGGATTATGCGGATCAATAGGCAAGATCAGCAGCGCAGACAAAATTAAAAACTACAACGATTTTTTGTTCCTCCTGTGAAAAGCAGCTTCACAGGGATGGTTACCTGTGGGGAGCTGAGGGAACGCTGCCCTCCGCCGCCATGTACGCTCGCTCCGGCAGAGGGCAGGGACAGCCCGCCACCGGGCACCGACCGCTCCGCTGCCACTAAGCACCGGGGACCGACCGTCCCGCTCAGGAGACCCCTCCCCTGCTGTACCTCTCGGCATGCCTTAGTTTGAATTTACTACATTACATGATTTCTACTTCCTAAGTCACACAAAAAATAGCAAAATAATAAATAATAATAATCTTCCTATAGATGCAAACTGCTCTATGCTACAACCAAATAAGTGGTTGGCCAGACGGTGCTGCTGCTACTTAGAAAAAGGTGAGGTACACTAGACAGAAAGGTCACGTGGCAGAAATACACATTTCTCCCTGCTTTTCAAGCCCCCTTCTACCATGTGCAAAATAACCTTGAAAAAAACAAATCTGGTAATGGATTGGGAGCTAAGGATCCAGAGATATCAAATGTTTATTGAGCTCCCTTTAGCAATAAGCAATTACAACAATAAATGTTTTCTATACCTACAGCTGATACTGTACCTCACCATTTAGGATCTCACCTTCTGCTCTGGAGGACAGCTCTCCATTTCTGCAAACACCTGCACAGCTTTCTATGGGCAACCAAAGGCTTTGCACAGATTTGAAGTGGAATCACTGGTGGCTCGGAAGGAAGAAGAAATAAACCCCACCCCTTAACAGCAGGTTTTGGGGACAATTCCATCAGTATTTTTATGATTTGCTGAGCTCCAAACCAGCTCACAGAGCAGCCCTTTCACAGGAAGAAATGGTGGTGGCCAAGGAGCTTTACAGATGGATTGGGCAGGATCTTGTTGCTTCAGAATCCAAGACAAGCGCTTCTCTTCCTCCATCTTTCTGTTTTCTTGAGAACCACTTCACCAGCAGAGGATTAGCATTATTTGTAACCTGCTTTTGGATTTTTTTAACATGGTAACGGAAACAGGTACAGCAATGAGTTGGAAGCAAACCAGCTGAGGAACTCATACTGGATAGAAGGGACACTTAGGGCCATAGGAGGAATCACTAGATGCTGCTCAGCTCTCTTGCAACTGCATTAATAAACTTGGTATGAAAGAAAGACTGACATTTCAGGATAAAAAGCAAACATCTAGCTGGAAAGAGGAATGTGTCCTTGGATGCTAGAGTTTCAAGGCCACTAATGTTTAGAAAATTTGTGCTCCATTTGGCTCCAATCCCTTTATTTAATCCACTTCATTAATCCTTTTTAATTATCCACCTCATTGTTTAAATCCTTTGCTTACTGCTCAGCCTCCACACTCTTTTATAATTAATAAACTGCACCAAATTAAGAGCATCATGATCCAGATCTAACATGCTGTGGAAAAAAAAAATGTAGTTAGAGTTTCAAAGGTCACCTCTAAAGAAATTTTTTCAGAATGAACTGCACTCCTGAATCTGCACTATTTATAACACATCACAATAGTACAGTAGCACTCATGTACAGTTAGTGAATGACAACACATGTCAGTATCTTGGGCTTAATGGGAGGGGAAGGCAAGGGAAGGCAGCAGCGAGATGTAGAAATCTATGGAAAATTAATGCTGGAAAGGGTAGGCTAATAATAATATTAAAAAGGAAACATTAGACATTTTTCATTATAATGCAGCAGGTCTTGTTGCATGTAGACCTGGGAGTTATTAACTGTTATTAGAATGACAGATAATACTAGGCAATATACTAGGGAAAATCATGAATTATCATAAATAATTAACACCAAGCTACATTAAGTAAACCACATGCTGCAGTGCATTATGCTTGTCTTTCTGACTGTTTTTTACCCACTTTCAGAGATCTCTCCACTGCTTTCACTCCAGGCCGAAGCACAGCTGAACTGCTGCAATCCTTTTGTAAAGGTGAGTGTGAGGGAAAGGAAGAGGAAGGATTTAAAGTGCTGTGAAAGTTCCTTACCTTGTAGCAAGAAGCACATTTGAAGGCATGAGGTGGGCAGATCAGGAGGAGGACAGAGGCGTGGCTGCTGTGTGTACAGGTTTGTAACTCAGTGAGTCATTTCATGCTTGCAGTAGCGACTCACTGATCTCTAAAGCCACAGGCAGTGTGTGCTGTTTTTCCATTGCTTAAGCAGTAGTCTTCCAGCTTCTTTTTCCTTATTCCACCTTCCATCTCCTCCTGATACTGAAAACTGCTACTCCAAATAAGTAGGTGCATGCTCCCCCATGTACTCTTGTGTTGCTAGGAAGCTATAAGTGCAGCGTGGGAGGCGAGGTGAAGCGAAGCGAGGCAAGGCAAGGCAAGGCAAGCAGCAGGCACAGCTGGACCACAGGTAACTTGGGCTGCTAGAAGCCACTGTGCTGAATTGAGCTGCTTCAGTGGGGACCCCCCAGGATAACAAAAAAGAGCCAGAGAGTGTGGCTGGGAGAGGGCAATTTGGATCTGAGGTTCCTAGCAGTCTAGGCTTGTTGCTACTGTTCTATCTGCTCTCTATCTCCCAGCTGGAGCCATGTCTGTGCTGCTCGATCTCTTGGTGCTGGTGCCCTACCTTCTCTTGGCTGCGAGACCTCCTCTAGTCCTGCCATTTACCAGCCTTTCCCTTCCAGGACCCCACTGCTCTTCTGGGATACAAGTCTTATTGGGGAACTTGGGTTCTTTCTCCTCCTTGGGACTTTTCAAGCACTGAGGCCCATTATGGAAACCAGTCACAGGGGCTACATCTGACTTGTGCTGCCTGGCTGAGAAAGGTCAGTAATTTGTGGGGTATTTTAGGCTTTAGCATTAGTATCAAATGAAGTCTTAATTCCAAAAGTTCTCCTGCAGCTTCTTGTCAGAGAGAATGAGGCCATGTGGCTGAAATCCAGATGTGCACATTTGTCAGCTATTTCAAAGCATAGAAGTTCAAGATGAGTGCAACAGCAATCTTCCTTTGTCCACACCAAGAGTCCCTCCCTTCATCTTACTAGCAATTTGTGCTCTGAAAAACACTCTCAGCACACACAAACAAAACAATTTCCTTAGCTGTGCAGTTTGTAATTGAGGGTTCAGCCCTGCAACACTTGCAAAGGCCAAGTTGTATTTTGGTTTTGCTGTGAGCCCCTGGTAGCTGGGACAGTGGTGGAATTCTAGCCACAGAAAACATATATGAAGTGTGCATACACCCAGTATGCTTCGTCACGGTGATATAATTTCATTCCGATACTTATGTGGAGATTGGCTGATCTCCAGAAAAACACAAATTCTATCCCTAATTTTTCAAAAACAAGAACTTAAAAAAGACAACAGAGATGTTTTCTTAAAACATGAAGTATTTTTTCCCAGTTTGCCATGTTTAGAGCTTTTATCAGCTTGTTTCAGATTGGTTTTACCGCTGTAAAGAGAAATATTCCACTCGAAAGTAGAGGGCAGAAAATTGTGAAGTATTTTTTCCCAGTTTGCCATGTTTAGAGCTTTTATCAGCTTGTTTCAGATTGGTTTTACAGCATAAAGAGAAATATTCAACTCGAAAGTAGAGGGCAGAAGATTACAAGTTCCTGGTTAGAATCAGCCCTAATATGCAACCATGATGGTGTCCATTATTGTTAGTCCCTTTACAATGTCTAGCTTTTGTCATTTCCAAGTGAGACTTTAAAATGCAAGTATCACTTTCACTTTTCTTATCTGTTAAGGAATTCTGTATATAGAGAATAATTGTTCCTAATTAGATACTCAAGAAAGAGAAAATGATGCAAGGATTCCTGTTTATCCAGTCTGAAGAAGATAGTGGAGTAGAATTTCTAAAGGCAAGTTAATCTCTTCAATATTAGATCAAAGCACTGCACCTACTCAGTTATCACAACAGATCATAATTGCCACAGTAAAAAGTTACCCATCAAGGCATTATACACACTGGGGAAAGGATTAAAAAAAAAAAAAATCACATAGAACAAATGGACCGTGTTTGTATGTCTGTTGAGATGTTCTCCCAGAGAAACTGCAAATGTGAGCTACGTTAAAGTTAGATGAGGCTAAAGCCTCTCTAACACTTACTTTTAAATAAATAGAGCCAAATTCTACCCTCACTCACAGTCAGTGGGGTTCCACAGAAGATGTCAGAACAGAATCAGATTTACTAAAGAAATTTTAGTGAGGAAGGATAAAAATCCAGAGCAAACAAAGGGATTAAATGTTTTTACTTGTATAAAACTTCCTATTAGGACAGAAATCGGCAAAATCTGTCTTGAAGGTGAAAATATAGAAAGGGAAAAAAAAACGAGAGACAGAGTTGTAAGGTATAGAATTATACCAAGCAAGAGCTCTTCAGATTGATGTTTGCCACCATGAGTGGGTTGAATTGGGTGAGGCTGAAGGTATATCTTCAAAAGCATCTTCCAAACACTGCCATTGCTTGTTCATAAGAGGACTTTCTCTCTAGTGGTACATCCAAGTTAATTTCTTTATCCACTCAGAAAAGCAATGGATAATAAGAGGGCTAAGTACTATGTCTTCCCTAGTGTGCTGAGTATCTTAGAGTGCAAAGGATGAAATTAGCTCCATTTTTTTTCCCTAACTAAAAGGCATAATTTCATTGGGGAGGGTTGAAGTAATTCAGAATATCTTATAGGGCTTTTGATATTTCAGACAAAATGATAACTTGTGGAAGGACTTCTACAATGAGCAAAACAAAATTGTAATATAGAAACAAACCCACATTTGGTATTTTGGCACATCTTTTACTTTGCGTCTTCAGCAGCACTGATTAATATTATCTCCCATTACATACTTCATTAGGCAGTGCCTTCATCAGTGTTTTAAGAGTCCTTTTTAAGGTTATTTGGAGAGAAGGCCCACAGAAAATTCTATATGTACTAGAAGAAACTCTGGTGTATGCTGACCATGCCCTTCTAAATATAAACTCTGGTTTAGAGAAATGCACTGAGGCCTCTTCATGCACTACATTGCATGGACTCCTCTCTGTGACCTCCAAATGCCCTGATTTTCCCTTGCCTACCACATAATAATCATGTAATACTAACCTTGATAGACAACATAAGTGGCTATTTTGAGGTTGTAAGTGCTTTAAATTGTAAGGTTCCCAGTACACTGCTCCACAGCTGGCTTGGGAGCAGAATAATTAACTCAACGTAAGATGTATGCAGTTGTCTTTACGAAAGCCCAATCTGTCCTCAGAGACCATCCTCCCCTATGAGGAGGCAGCCTTGGAAACAAGCAAAAGAACCAGATCGTTAGTAAGGGGTTTCATTAAAGTGGCTGCTAAAGTACGTTGCTCTCACTTGGCAATGATGTGCACCATGATCTTTATAAGCTCTTCCAGCCAGACAAGGAGACACAGGTCTTGCATGTGTGACATCAGCCAAGCACTCAGGACAAGCCAAAGCTGGATCCCCACAAAAAAGGCAGAGAAAAGAAGATTTATGTTTATTTTACACTGCTTCTATTTATGTATAGCACAGTGTTACCAGATGAACCCACCAGGGACAAATCAAACAAAAGTAGCAAGCTACTGTGGGGTTGTGCTTCCTCCATAGGAGCCAGTACATACAAATCTCTCAAGTGATTCTTGGCTCTGCAAAACAGAAAGCCCCCACCCCTCCAAATATTATTTTAAGACATCTTAAAATACTACAGGAAGACATAAATAGGAGGAAGAAATTTCCAGACATTTATCTTCTCAGCAGCGTTAGTGCATACCTCCACCAGTGCCCAGTCCAGTGGCCACCCAGACTATGTCAGTCTTGAACCAGAAGCAAACCCCACCTGCTCCTCCCAGGCTGGGTTGTCCCCCATAAAAACACAAACCCAGTGGGTGTTTCTCCCAGTAAGCCAGGTGATAACCCAGTACTCCCAGAGGCAAGAAGGCTGAATGCCTCCCACATCCCTGAAAGTCTGGAGGTTGTAGGAAAGTCAGAACGTGTCGAACAAGCCCTGCTGCCACTGCAAGACCAGCAGTTCCCAATCAGCGGTGGATTCTGTTGTTCTTTAGACACCATCTGTTGCAACAGTTGCTGCGGGCTTTGCAACAGGCTTTTTAGCACAAGTCTCAAACCTGATTGCTCCCAGTCAACCACCTCTCCTTATCTAACCTTGATGAGGGAGGCTGAAGAACATGGTCATTTCAGTCCTCTTCCCTAGAGCCTGCAATGGCACTCACCACTGTAAATGAAAGTAGCACTTAGGGACTGGGAGAAATGATCACCAGAACCCTAGTGGGAGTACCTGCGTGTGGTGGGAGTGGAAGCAGGGCAAGGGAGGAGGTACCGTCTAACAGCCACCTCACCACCAAGTGCATCTGTGGTGCTGCAGCAAGTGGTTCAGCATCTGCCTGTCTCTTCTTCAGGGCGGCCTCTCTAATGCAGAACAGCCCCATGAGAAACTAGACATCTGCAAGAAGCTGAGCAATATTCATTCAGTCCCAAAGAGCCTTTCTTTTCCCTAAATCACACACTGCAGAGCCCAGAGTGAGCGGGGCCCTGCTTGGTGCTGGTGCAGCTGAGGCTTACCACAGGCAGATTATACAGAGTCCTCCTCAAGGACTGTCTGGTTGGTTTGTCCCTGCAGGCCACCAGGCACCCCCGCTAAAACATGGGCAGCAGAACACATTAGGCTCATTATCTAAAAATTGTTTCTTAGTTTAATATTTTATTCCTCCCCTTGGGTTTTCAGCATTGTTCGGTTGCATTTATTTTCCTAGCAGGACCCCTAGCAGGGGCTTGTGTCAGCTTTATAAAGATGATAAGCAGTGTCATCAGTCTGCCCTACTTTTGACAGTTCCATAAAATCAATAGTTTTAGTGTAATGAAAAATGGATGAAAATCGCTTTCAGCAACACATTTTACTAATTTTTTGTGTCAATAAAAAAAAAAAAAAAAAGAATACCAACTGATTTCTGATCACCTCCTTGTTCAGATTTTTCATGTTGTCATGATTCGCTATTGAATGGAAGACTTTTTTATGAAAATTTTTGGGCAGAATATCCGAATTCCACCGGCCCTCAGTTTATAATGTATGACCATACACATATATATGAATACCATCATGTAATACATACATTTGAAAACCGAGAGCTCTCAGATGTTTAAGACCATCTGAAAACAAGGAAAAAGGAAACACGTCCAAACAGCGGGGAGGAATTCCTTACTCTGGCTCCTACCTGCACCTGCAACAGTAACTTACCCTTCCGCACTGTCTTCCACTTACTTCAGAGGCATTAAGGTCCAGTCACACCCATACAGTGCTTTTCCCTGGATTTTTATATACTGGTTATGTAACTGTGCCGCTTGCATAACTGCACGGCCGATAAATGTAGGATTTGTCTAAGGATCAACACAGAGCAGCTACTGTCAGCCCATTACCGCGTCTCCCCCCCAGCCACCCTGCTTGGAGTGCGGAGATAAGGTGGGTGCCCGATGTGTCTGTGACGTGCGCCCTTCGCAGCCTCGCCGGGAACGTTTAGCCTAAAATAACGTTTGCATTCATTGCATTAAATAATGTCACCAAAGCCGCCAGGTTTCGGACGACCTCACTGAAGCACACACGCCAGAAAACCACTCGGCTAGCAGACATGCCCTGTCTGGGGCTATGTCCCAACTCCTGCCGATGTCCCGTCCCCGAGGGGTCAACCTCCCCTTTCTCGGGGCTTTCTCCACCCGCACTGCCGTAGCCGCGGCGCAGGGCTGAGCAACAGCACTTGCACCCCGCGGGCAGCCGGGGCCGATGCCCGCTTTGTGCCAAAACGCCGCCGTAAGAAGCGGGTGGGACTGGGCGACCTGGGCCCTGGGCGAGCGCCGACAGAGAGGGGCCCAGCGGCGTCCCCGCTGCCAGGGCCCGGTGCGCACCTCGCCGCGGAGAGGGTGGCTCGGCCGGGGCGGCCGCAGGGCTCTCCCGAGCCCGGCCCCCTGCATCAATCATTAACGGCGGCTCGGGTGTCCCGCGCCTCCTTCACCGGGAAATCCTACCCGGGGCGGCGGGGGCGTCTCTCCCCACTCCCCGGGAGCGCGGGATGCGTCGCCGGTTTCCAGTTACCGCGATGCCGGGCGGCGGGGCGGGAGGAGCCGCGGCGGTGCCGCCACTGCCCCTGCTGCAATGAGTGATGCTGCCGGGGGCGGCGGCGGCGGAGGAGGAGAAGGAGAAGTGCAGAGCCACCGCGGCTCCTCCGCCGGCGGCTGCGGGAGCAACGGCTCTACCTCGCCCGGGCGGCGGCGGAGCGCGGCGGCAGGCGGCGGGCCGGGGCCGGCTGGGGGGCCTGGGGCCGGTAGGGACAGCGGCAGCAGCAGCAGCATGCCGGCGGGAGAGGGGGACAAGGAGGAGGCGGCGCCGCCACCTCGCCCTGCCGCCCTGCTGCGGTGGGACGAGGTGCCCGAGGACTTCGTGGAGTGCTTCATCCTCTCAGGCTACCGACGGCTGCACTGCTCGGCGCAGGAGTGCCTGGCCTCGGTACTGCAGCCTACCAACGAGACCCTCAACTTCTGGACCCACTTCATCCCGCTGCTACTCTTCCTCAGCCGCTTTGGGCAGCTGCTGCTGCTGCGGGGCGCCGGGGATGTGCCCTTCCACCACCCGGCCCTGCTGCCCCTCTGGTGCTATGCCTCAGGGGTGCTGCTCACCTTTGCCATGAGCTGCACAGCCCACCTCTTCAGCTGCCTCTCCCCGCGCCTCCGTGCTGCCTTCTTCTACCTGGACTACGCCTCCATCAGCTACTATGGCTTTGCCAGCACCGTGGCCTACTCCTACTACTTGCTGCCAGGGCTGAGTCTGCTGGACGCCAACGCCATGAGCCGCTATGTGCAGCAGCGTCTGGGCTGGCAGCTGGACTGCAGCCTGCCCATTGCGGCCTACCGTGCCCTGGTGCTGCCTGTGGCCCTGGCGCTGGCCGTGGGCTGCACGGCTGCTTGCTGCCGCAGCCGCGCTGCCTGCTGTGCGTACCCCTTCGCCGTGCGCACCTTCGTCTTCGCCATGCCGCTGAGCATGGCCTGCCCCATCATGCTGGAGAGCCTCCTCTTTGACCTCCGCACCCGCAACCCTACGCTCTTCGTCTACTTCTACCGGCGCTACTGCTGGCTGCTGGTGGCTGCCTTCTTCAACGTCAGCAAAATCCCCGAGCGGATTCAGCCAGGGCTCTTTGACATCGTGGGGCACAGCCACCAGCTTTTCCACATCTTCACCTTCCTCAGCATCTATGACCAGGTGCACTATGTGGAGGATGGGTTGGCAGAGTTCCTCAAGGCACCCCTGGCTGCCCCCACCTACCTGGGCACCGTGGGGTATATGCTGCTCCTGACACTCTGCCTGGCTGTGGTCGTCAGAAGGTTCCTCAATGTCACAGACCTCTGCAAGCAGGACTAGCCAGGGCAGCGGCCCTCAGGACAGCGACCACCGTACCAGTGACCCTTGGCTGGAGGCTCTCAGATCGATGACCTTCAGACTGGTGACCCTCGGACCATCCCACCATGTCCTGAAGATGCTGTGAAACCTGGGGGAAAAGCACCTGTAGAAAAGCCAGGTCCCTTTTGCAGAGGGTTGGTGGTGGAAATGACCATGGCGGAACTGCTCGTGCTCTTTAAACTACTAGGTTACCAGGGGAAGCAAGCAAACGCTTACTGGTATGTTGCTGCTTAGAGTATAAGCTGAAATAATTTAGCTCTGCTACTAGGAAAAATGCATGAACTGTGAATGCCACTTACTAATTTCATAACAATTAGGTTTAAACTAGTTCTGTATATACATATATATATTTATATATTTAGCTATATATTCATTAGCTACATATCTATGTATATATATGTATAAGTTTGAAGACACTTGTGCAATGATTACTCATAGACTTTTAATCAACCTCTGTGTGAAATTTCCTAGCAGATTATGCACTGACATTTCTCTTCCTCTGTGATACTGTAACAGGCCTTTGCAGCCACATACTGGATTTTAAATGCAAATCGGGGGTTCAAATCAATAGTTATCTATAGTTTTTAAGGTCTTGCAGCCTTTTCAGCCAGGGAACAATAGATTTAACTGAGAGAGGAAAAACAGCTGTGAATTATTACAGTATTACCAGTTGATGGAGAGACTTTAATTAGACAGGCAGTGAGTGGCTGGTGTAGCCACTCGGATACTAAAATAAAATAGAGGGATATGTAAAAGAACTGAACCAGAAAGGGATCAGACTAGTTTGGCGTGGGGGTGGGGCGAGAAGAAGGGCACCGCATAATGGCATGGCTCTTCCCCCAGCACGTCAGGAACATCTGTTGCGTTAAAGGGGTTGCTAAGGGGCCCCTTTATCTTCCCTGGTAAATCACCCCCAGATCACCCCTTTGGAGTCAAAGTCAGATGCCAGACTTTCTGTAAGCCCCTGCCAAGCTCGGTGGGAGCTGTGTGGATGTAAAGAGAGCAACCGATGCATGAGATCTCATTCTGGACCTTTTAAAGATTACATGGAACTTATTTCTTCTGCTCTTTAATTAGAGCACTCTGTCAGATTTACCATCCTAAAATTAGTTACAGGAGAAGGTACTGCTGAATCTGGGTTCAGGACCTGAGATCTGGCTCTACAAGTACTGGATATTGGCACTTTCTCACCATTCCCCACCTTTTCCTATTTTGATTAGCTGTGGCTGCAACTGGGTATTTTGAAATCTTCTTTCAGAAGCTTTGGGGGGGGTTCAAAAACAAGAATTATGACATATTTTCCAAAGCAGTATCTTTTCACAGCAGCCCAGGTATTACCCTTCTCACATGACAAGCAGCTAACTATAGACTGAACTTATTCTTTATATAAAGAGACATCTTTGTCAACTATGTGCAGACTTTAAACAGATGCATTTTTGAGTTTGTCTGACAGAGCAGGTAACAAGCGTGCAATAATATTACACAAGGGGGTTACAACTTGAAGTTCATGTGAGAAACTGTTTATATACCCCATTTTCAAAAAGAAGAGTGGGACTTCCTTGGGAAATGCTGGTGTCACATCACACAATACTGTATTGGCTCTTTAACTCAGGCTCTTTGCCGCTGTTGTGGGAATACTTTCCTGCTTGGGTCTTTCCTATTTTCATGGACATGGCATCCAAACCCCAGAAAATGTTTTGAGTCCAATCCCATAGTGTTCTGTAAGACAAAGCCCCCTTTGTTTGTAACAGCAGTATAGGAAGGACTATAGCTAGGGATTATGAGGTCAAAATCTTAATATGGGTCAGAATCATCACAGAAACCCATAACTGATATGTACTGTACCAGCGTTAGCTTTGTGAAAATTTCCCTGTGAAAGTGCATAAGCTAAAAGAAAATAGCACCCACTTCATTTTGTCTTTTATCTGAATCCATATTAACTATAATGGTTTGGATCTTTTAGATTCTCAGTAAAGGATGACAGAACAAAAATATGTATTCTTTGCCAGCCACAGTTCTGCTAGTACGTAATCTGTGGTAGGGTCACATGTGGTCTGTAAAGAGATTGGCTAGAATTTTCTGAAAGAACACTTCCCAAATTGTGGCCTCTTGAGTTATCACTGGTGGGCCATAAAAATAGCACAGCCCTGTGTGGCGGCCTGTGTTCTGTTTTCATTTGCCAACCTGCATTAAAAGAAAATTAATACTACATGAAGTATTTTTAATTTTACTTCTGTCATAAATATGGCATTGCTTTATTCAGCTGCCAATAACACAGAAAATTATCTGCACCACTGGGAGAGGAAGCTGGTTCACAACACTGTTATACTTTGAGATGTGTTTTATATCTGGAAAAATACCCTGAAAACTCACAACAGAAGCAAATGGATTAAGACCTACAACGATGTCATCCTATGAATTTCCACAACTGCTAAAAGAGGCCAAAATCTTTGAGATGTGCTGTATTCAAGTTAAAATAATAGAGGCATAGTAGTTAGAGTGCAATGACTCATCCAAGTTTCAAAACTAATTATGTAGAAAGGGTTTGCCTGGGAGATGCCACTAGCATGTCCAACCAGCAATTAAAAACTAAGAAAGAAATCAGAAAGGCCAGGGAGAGCACATCTCAGCATTGGAAAACGGCTCAGAAACAAGCAACAGTAAGAGCCAAATGTGAAAAAAGGCTTTTAAAGTACACTGTATAATGAATTATATTTGTGCCTGTCAGTCACAATGTAGAGGACATCTCAAGAGGCAATGTCAAAAAAGGCTGTTGCTAACTTGTAAAAAATACATTTGATATTTGCAGTTAGGTCACACAGGGTTGTCTATATATATATCTCAACGATGGATAACGGTATAAAGGTTGGATTGCAACCAACTGCAATTTTACTGGAATCCTACTGCAGTTACAACAGTTGCCCATGAGCCCCTGTCACACGGAAGATTTGGTACCTGGCTCTGATATTAAGAATTTTGCTTAATTTAAAAGTTTCTACTGGCAAAATGTTGAGGCACGTGCATGAGCCTGAGCACTTTGTGGAATTATTTGTAAATGCTGGTTGCAAATACTGCTCTCTGAGCCATTGTAAGAAGGCTGTATGAATCAGGAGTGAATGGGTACAGGGAGATGTGATTAGATTTTAAGAGTTCAAATTAACGTTATGTTTGTTTGTTTGTTTAAAATGTGGCTACAAATTAAAAAGTTACAGTAAGTGTAGAGGATATCCAGGGAAACACTACCTGAGTGTCTGTGTTTATTCAGTGAAGGACATGTATGTAGATAATTGCACCATTTGCTAGTCTCTGTAAATATGGATAGAAGAAAACTAAGTTAAAGAGGTTAAAAGTGGAACAAGATATCTTATAACTATAGAGCTTGAATTTAGTTGCATAGAAGTAAACGTGAACATTTGTGTGGGTTGTAAGGGAGCAGGATCTCTTTTTGGTGTGAAAGCACACATGGCTGAATATTGTGAGCACGTCCAGAGCTTAGACAGGAGGCCTAACAACTTTTTTGCAAAGTACCTGTCATAATGTTTTTATTGCCTGCATACCTGCCATAAGATCAACACTGTGGACTCCATAGCTCATCTTTAAAACCAAAAAGGCTTTTCAGGCCTCTCGTGGTAGAATCTTTGTGGGGATAGGGGACGGGGTGAGGACTGGAGCACGAGGGGATGGCGTCAAAATGCCTGTGTCCTTCTGTCTTTGGCCAACACTGACACACCTGTGGCAGTGTGAACTGACTGTTGATGGGGTCAGTTCCCAGAGTGTTGGTGGCACAGATGCCCCCCTACCCCTTGCAATCAGCATGTGCCTAGAACACATTGGCATATAGTCAGTAAGCCTTGTTTCTGGGCATTTCCGAAAAAACTGTAAGATTCAAGCTCATCTTTGTGTAAGACTGATATACCTGGTCTGTATTAATTATCCCATATTCTGTGGTGATACTCTATTTATTCTTCTGCAGTGTATTCATTTGAGTGTCACTATCCAAGATATCTGCAGCTCTGAGCTGCTTCATTAGCAAGACGAGTCTGCAGTCTGGAAACAAAGGGAAAGGTTTCATCTGCATGCTGCACTTACAGAAATTTTAAAAGTAGAAACACATAGAATTTTTTTCTAAAGTGATGCTTTTTCTTTGTTGTCCGAGTGTTGTGCTTATTATTTATTTGCTTAATCCTGCCACTATGTTGGGTTTTTGTCAACAGTGCACCTGCAGAAAATGACAGTATGAAAGTTTTACTTCGTGTTTAAGTAAACTCACTGAGGCAGCACATTCATGAAGTATTATTGCACTTAAACTCAGTTGATTAACATCCACATGCCTTAGAAGCAAATCATACCTGAAGTAATTGCCCAGATTATATTGTATTTCATTGCCTATGAGAGTAAAAATGACCAAGTGGCCAGTAACAAGCTGAGGAGTCAGGCACTCCTGGATTCTTGTCCCTGCTTTGCCACTACCTGTTCCATAATCCAGGGTAAGTTGTTTAAACTGTGTTCATTTTGAATGAATTTAATTAATGTAAAACACTGGAATTGTACCAGGGTTGAATTTGACCCTCTGTCTCTCAGTTTCCACATCTGTAAGATGGGGAGAATATACTTTACCTACCTCGCAGGGTTGCTCTGAAGACTAGCTAATGTTTGTAAAGCACTTAAAAATGCAAAGACCCTCCTAGGTGCTAAGAAGAAATATTACTGAACTCCGGCAGAGAGAATGTTATATTTTTCTGTAGCTCCTCATCTCACAGGGAGAGGAACATGAACGTTTCTAGATCCTGAACTCTCGGGACAAAACTTTGTTATTGCCATACTCCTAGGAGGTTCACATCTTGTGTCCTTTGGAGCTGATGGCAAAATTTCCGCTGGCTTCAGGTTGGGGGCAATCAAGACCTAGCAGTAGTAAACAGCCTGACTAAATGCATAAGGGTCAGGAATAAAGAGAAAATATACGTGGGTTAAGAACTCTTCAGAAATTCTCACTGGTGACTTGTACCAAGGGACATCATAATGCTGACACGAGGCCTCATTGTTCATTTAGCCATGGATTGTATTCCAGTTACTGTAAAACAAGGGAGCAAGGTTTCCCATCAGTGTCTGTAAGACTATGATTATGTCTCAATTGCCATTGGGAATGTCTGCTTACTTCAAGCTACTTCTTATCAGAGTGAAAAGATCTTAAATAAATGAAGCTTTTAAATAAACATGTAATCATTCTGGAACACAAAATTATATTGATTGGACAAACAACTTTTTTATCCTCCGGTTCCCCGAAACAACAACATGGAGCCGATCCTATTCTTGAGCAGAAACTGAACTTGGATCTTCTTATCACATATGAGTACTCTTCCTTTGCTGTGGAGCCCTGACTAATCATCCTGCTGACCCACTCTGCCCTTCACCTGGAAGGACTGATATAAACAGCACCATTGAGTAGAGGACAATGTTTTTAAGAGCTTATCTAACTGGCAGCAGTAGTGGAGACACACACAAAAGAGACAACAAAGACTTCAAAGGGTTTGAGGGTTCATTAAGTCAAAGTCTCTACCGTTAGAAATTCACCCTATTTGAGTATATTCCTAGTTTCTGTTAGATACCTGTAAATCAGGGCTACACAACCAAGACCCAAGTTACAGCTGAGACTTTACCCTCTTCTCAGGTGAAATGCAAGATGCTGAGGAAGAGTCACATGCACTGAAAGACAGACCTCTATTTGAGACATTTAGTGTGGTGGAGCTGGATGTGGAATAAAGTTAAATTATTTTCACAACTTGCTTAGATACTGCTTCATTCCACCAAATTCAATAATATAAGTTCATGACTAAGACAAAGGAAGCAGGCTTTTGCTCAGAGTTCCCTGATAGGAAACACCAGCAGCAGCATTCTGCTTTCAGGGTGATTGCTTCCTGGGCTGTACTCAGAACTCAGAGGATTCTGAAGTAGGGCTTCGCTATTTCATGTCAACGCCTTAGGATTTGTGGTTGTAGCTGGAGATTTATAGTGTGGAGCAACAGTTTATAGCAAGTCAATTCTGTCTGCTAGAAATTCAAGCACGCTTTAGTATGAGGTATCACATTTAAAGGTCTGTGCATGCAATGAACAAAAAGTGTGAATTTTGTTTGGTTACATTGTGAGGGTTTGAAAATTTACTCTTTGTACACTTTTGGATGCTGACTACTGTATATGTAATGACTATGCATTTTTAGCAAAAAAATAAATAAAAGTTGATTCTGAGTACATTTTTGCAGGAATGCATTTATAAAGATTTTTCATTTCTTAATATAAATTAATGTAACACCTGTAGGATCAGAAATGTGTTGAATGTAGTTATCTTCAAACACAGATGTTGTTAGCATAAGCACAGGAACTTCCAATTCATGTATAGCGGTGTTGGTATTTCTGAAAACACTATACTACAGTAAAAGTACTGTTGCCATTTTATTGCCTTTTATATTTTAAAGCAATAAAATAGCATCATTGTCTTTTTAGTTCTCCAATATCTATGCTACTTAATTAATGTTAGGCATCCTATGTATAAGGAGATCAGTGTTCTGCCTACAGTGCTCACTGAAAAATCATGAAATTGGTAGTAACAGCTATGTCAAGTATCACAGCAAAACATTGACTGCAAAATCAAGAGGTCTAATTTGGCATCAAATGAAGTCTCCCATTTGGCAGACTAGGAATGTTCCAAGTGGCAGGATATTGTTTTCATTCCAAGCAGGCACTAAAAGCACTCAATGAACTGAAATTACATCAGCTATCTGCTTTAAGCCTTCTGTGTCAAATTCAGCAGGTCATGATGTAGCCCAACATCATTGCAGGCACACTGTGATACCATTAAAGGGCTGAACAGAATGGAGAATTGTAGGATCGTCTAGTTGAGGTTTGTACACTTCCTTCAAAAGTTCTAAAATTCTTGAGAGCTCTTATTTGCAGAGTTTGTACATCCTATTTGAAATATGGTAATAACTTCAAGTATTGGATGAGCCCAGCAAAAACAACCATTGTCACCCACAAACAGATGCTTCAAAAGACTACATCCTACAAACAAGCAAATGATTTAGAAGACTGCATCCTACTGTTGACATTTAAAGCCTTTCATAATGTTACCAGGAGGCTCTGGATCTGACTGCTGGACATGAACATGCTGGAGGAGAAGCTCACAAAACTGATGGAACCAGTGAGGATGGCAAAATACTGAGCAGAACAGGAAGCAAAAGTCACTGCTAGGACAGGTAATTTATTGAGGTCAGTACCTCAGCCTTCAGCTGCGATGTCTCCATAGTTGTTCTGAAAACCAACTGGAAATCTGAGAGCAATCTGCATTTTGTTACCATGACATCACTTCCCTGACAAATCGCCCTAAAAGTCAGACCAGTGTCTTTATGGAGGAGCAAAGGGACATCTGATAAACAGCTTTAGATTTTATTCTCTCATCATAGGACAATGTATGGTTAGTAGAATTTGTTAAGAAGCTGGTAAAGCAAATCAGTATTAAGACTAAGGCTAAATTTTGGTTTCCATAGTGAAAACCTCTGGGGCAGACACTACAGATACACTCTTCTGCAGCAGACAGCCCTCTATTACAAGGCAGATTTCTTACTGAGAGTGGCAATACACTTCTTAGTGGGGAGCTGGAAATATTTCTTTTGCCAGGGAGCACAGCCTTTGGGCATATGATACATGCTTTATATGAGAATGACAACAACATCACAATCTTTTTGGAGAGTAAACAATTTTATAGAGTTCTCTAATTTGAGTCTCTTCTTCCCTTGAGATCTAATCCTCTTGTGTCCCTCCTGGCTGATGAAATATGAAAATATAATTTTCCTTAATTTTTGGTGTTAACCATACTTCTCATCTGTTATCTTCTCTTAGCTAGGAAACATCTATTCTCTGTCACTCTCCTCTGCTGTCCTGAGGAATTGCACAACGCAACTTGTACAAGAAGAAAAACCTTGAATTATCCCTCTTTGTATGCTGGGCTCTCTGCATCCAAAGTCCTGGGGCTATGGAATTCAATCACTGGCACACAGTAGTGTCCCAAAACCTCAGCTTTCCTTTTTAGCAGCACTTGGAAGGACAACTATGAAATGTCAATGGGATGGACAACAAGCAGCAATATCTAAAGCACTCAGAAATAATAAAAATAATGAGCAAAAGGTAAATATGTCCCTGGGACAGCTTCTCTGACACCTTTGTACACACAGGCATTCTCTCTCCTGTTATCCTAAATTTTGTGAAGCTCACAAGCACATGCCTAACTTTAATATGAATATATGTTTATCTGTTCATTCACAGGGGTGAACCTTTCCTCATGTTTAAGTGTGCTATAGAAGCAGAGCCCTAATGAGCAGATAGTGCCAGGAAAATGCTGCCAGCAAGAGTCTGGCACAGCAAATTCTGCCACTCAGCCCGAAGGCAGTGTCCTACCCTCCAACACCCAAGACTCACATACCCTCCTCTGCCTTAGTCCTTTAGAGCGTTCTCCTTTCAGACCATTGTCTGAAAGATTTTAATACTAAACAAAGAACAAAATACATATGTAAAAGCTAGAAATGCACCAACTTAGTCATGAAATAAACCAGCAGATTTTCCAATTGTAGCAATTACAATAACAAAACATTTTTTCTTGTTGTCTGGTAGAAAACCATAGCTTGGAATAAACAAATTTGGAACAGTAATCATATTCAATGAGGACTATAAAACATATTCACTAGCCAGCCTGGTTAAAAAGAATATTTATTTCTGTATTATAGAGATTCAGAAATTAAACACAGAAGCCAAAGATTCTGTGCAGAACACCTTTGACCCCAGCAATAGAGAATGTTTCTTCAAACCCCAAGCATTCCACTTCAACAGAAGCATGCCATATCCTTTATTTTAAACTTCAGGGTACTTTAGACAATAAAAAAGTAATTTGACTTATCTGTTTCAATGAAACATGGGGAACTGAGGGTATACAAGAGTGGGAAACCTGCTCAAATGCAATATTCAGGTGATATAATTAAGATCACATAAAGTCACAGTTAACTCAGTACTCAGCACTAACACCTCAGAGTACACAGCCAGTGTATGTTAGGATCTGCTTCTGCTAAGATGATCAGTAATTCAAAGGATACAGTGAATTGATATAACAAATGGAAAATAGTACATACCTCCATTACAGTTAAGCTGTGATGAGGATATTCCTATATTCAGACATAAGGCTGAATTACTTGCATGGCAAATGTATCCGGACAGCAACATTTGTAGAAAAACATATTTTGATTGAGTTCTCCAGCTGTTACCAACATGACATTTTGGAAGTCTTCCTTATTAAAGGAGAAAAGGGGAAAAATTGATCTCTTAGAATTGGAAAGATTTGTTGATTTTGACTTTCTGTCAGATTTGTTACATAGGTCTGCACAAAGCAAATGAACTTGTGGACTTACAAATATTATCAAGTGAAGCAATCACTGTTTTATCTTCTGAAAGTCACAGTGACTTTCTCCAAGCAGGGTTACTGAAGACCCACAGTGAATCTGGCCATCTCAGCTTTACAGCAGCTGTGGCTTGGAGTGCAAGTCCTCTGGGGAAAGTATTGGATGTTCACCTAGCAGTAGCAAATGCAGTTTATTGATGCTTTTAAAGAAACTCAAGGAATGTTATTAATTAGCCAAATATATGCATATGGCTAACAAATATTTATGATTTTCAGGCTCTGAAGTGTCATGATTTCTATCTTCAGTGTCAGGGCAGAACTGCTAGGTACATCCCAGACATGAGTGACTTCCAGGTTACTACTCAACTTGTTTTAAAAGCCATTTCAGTAACCCAATGTCTCATGAATGAAACAATCTGCAACAAACAAACTGATAAATGAAGTCTCTAGGGTGAAAAGTGCCCATGTGTCCTATAATACATTAGCAATAGTAAGGTTCTCTTCACAAGTGATCCATGAGCTAAATTCACAAACACCAGACTAGGTTCTCTTCCCTTTGCATTTTGTCTGCTAGGCAAAAACAGGCTTGAGAATAATTCTATCTGGTAAAAAGCCCTCTGACCTTACTTATTCCCTAATCACCTCGCTCCGGTATTGGCACAGAGGATGCAATAAGAATGCAGAGTGGTACAGCACATCTCTACACTGCACTGATCTATATGTGGCACTCGACGATCCCATTAGAGGTCCCACACACACAAGTCAAAGCAGCCTGAGAACCAGGCAATTACAGCCCTGCCTGCCTGCTGTGCCAAGTGAACCTCAGAACAAAGAGATTCAGACCTGCTGTTCAGAAAAAAGTTTTGCAACATTAGTCTGTGCCCAGCAGACCTGTGAAGGACACTGAGGTCAACTAGCAGGAGTTTCCTAGACAGGGTTTGGTCTTACTCAGTCTAAAAAAAACAAACCTCAATTTTTTCAAACTCAGCCATCGGTGCTCTGCAATCTCAGAGTCTGATCGAATCCTCGTATTTCACCAGCCTGAAAAAAATAATAAAAAATTATTCACATATATTGAAAAAATATCAGCTCATTCAGATAATTATTTTTGTTACCTGCCCCAGTCAGTGCACAGACCTGAACAGTAGCATAGTAGTGTGTGCGAAGATCAAATGAAGTGTAGTGTAGCGGAGTGTCTATTTTAAAACCAACTGGCTGCAGTGATTTTTGGAAGGCTGCCGGGGGGCTGGCCTGGCAGCAAGGCAGGTGGCTGGGCAGCAGAGCCGCCAGGAGGAGCGCGCAGACCGCTCCCAGGACGCAAGGATGTCCTTCCATCTAGGCCGGTGAGAAGCTGTGTGGCTCCAGCAAGGACACATTTTTTCCGTGGTAGCTAGCTGCACAGAGGGGAGTAGGGGAGCACTCCACCAGGCGCCTCCGCCCACCGCCCTGTTTTCCCTGGATGCTGCACAGCCGGTGAAAGTGCTGCCCTTTGTGGCTCCCCTCCACTGGGCACCTCTCCTGCCCCCAGGGCTTATTTGGAAGGGATGCCCGATCCATATAATGCTTTAAAGGAGAAGCTGGCACAGAGAGCCTGATGGTGTGGCAAAAATAATACCTTAGAGCCAGCTGCTTGCTGATATAATCCCATATGAAAAGAAAAACTGTTTTGGAGGGGATGACGCTGCCCTCTTAGGCATTCCTGGAACTTAAACCAAGCATGAGTCAGTCAGAGTGAGAGTATGCGCCTTGCCATGTTGACTTTTTATTTAAACATATTGACTAAAATAAGTTCATTTGTTCTGTTTCATTTACCATATACATACCCCAGCAGATACAGATTAACATACCTATTAGACTGATGTAACAGTTTAAAACTAATGTGTGCTACACAGGCAAAGAAACAAAACAGGCAACAGGTCAAAAAAATTTCTGAGAGTATCCCCTTATGCAGGATTGCATGCTCCAGTACCTGGAAGTCTGCAAGGTTGAGCATTAGAAAGTCACCACTTCAGGAATAGCTAGCTCCTTCCTGGCCCAGAACTTTCTGTGAGGAATTCTCAGGACAAATTCAGGGCAGGTGAAGCCCAGGTTAGCTGTAAGGCACACACCTGGCTGGCGCAACACCATATCCACCCTTGTCACAGCCAACCTGTCATCTACTGGATGTGACTAGCTGTTTTACTCTGCCACTCAGTTTTCAGACTGGTCAATGCCTACCGTATTGCCAGCTAATGTCAAACAATGCACGTATATTTCATGCTACAGTTTTCAGCACCTTAAGCATTAAAAAGCATTTTCTAAAATACTGCAATCCTCTTTTTGGCTCTAACATTGAAATGTCAATTAAAGTATTATATCAGTGCTATGATTCAATCCTGCTTGCTACTTAACTGGCCTTTTCCTCCTCCTCCAACTGCAGAGTATACATATTGTCCCCCACTCACAGTTTCCCACTTGAGCAGGAACTGTTGGACTAGCTATGCTGTCTGTAAAGCAGAGCTGACACTCACATCCCTCCGGCTCAGTGACAGACAGAGATACTAACTCTTGGCTTGCCATCACCTTCAAGCTCTTCTGGGGAGCTCTAATTCATTTTGGCCACTGACACTTGACTCTCAACCTGCAGCCAAAGATCAGATAGCACTTCTGAGACTGACGTGCTTTCCTGCCTGCTATTCATCTTTCAAATAAGCCTGTTCTGGGCACAGGCACAAGCCAGCGCTGCCCTGAGGCCATCGGATGATCTCCACAGCCCTTGTCGAAACTGGGATATGAGTAAGCCTCACTCACTCCCTTCTCATTTAACACTGGTATTTGGGAAAGTGTTTTACAGCACGAGCTCCTGTGCAAGCTGCCCATTGAGCCCTACATCTTGTTCTGGCACAAGCTGTGCAAGTCAGCAGACCTAGCATCTCATCAGAGTGTTTCTGAATTTCTTTACCTGTGCCATTTTCTTCCTTTCAAAAATGTTTTCCCCAGCTGTTTATTTCTTCACACTTTCTAACCCAACTTCACTATCTCATCACCTTCTCTTTCCAAATTTGAAGCCTGAAGCTATGTTTCTTCCATTCCGACTGCTGCAGGGCAAGCTGAGCTCTGACAACTGCCTTGAATGTTTTCCAAGACAAAACAAGGTGGAGCAGAGTGAGACTGTGCATATTGTATACAGGGCGCTTCTCCCTGTGTCAGTGCCATACCCATGCCCTGCCTGAGTCTTGTTAGCATTATATACCTCCATGTTCTGCTGTCACACAGACAGGACATACAACTGATTTCCTAACAACCTATGGCCTTTCAATAGTCTTCTCTTCCTGTCTTGTGACATTGGTTGTATTAGCACTAAGGGAGAGTAAATAACTCTACATCCCACCTGAGGTATGGTCAAAATGCGGCAACATGCAATCATGCCCGTACATTCAGCTGAATCCAATAACAACATAATGATTGGTTTATTCTGGCATACCACTAAAAACCAAATGTACTTATTCCCTCACACAGTCTATCTATAGGTAAAGCTGTTCTGGAGGTTTCAGACACATTATATAAACTAAGTCTACATGAATGCAAAATATCCTTGAGGGTAAAATTCTAAAGGCTGAAGAATTTGTTTTAGTAATAGAATGATTTATTGTCTTTTCTCAACAGATTTTGTTCTTAGGATATCAGTCATCATTTCTTTGTCAACAGATTTGGCATATCTCAACACAACTGATTGACTTGCAAGTCTGATCAAAGAGAATCCAGAGGCCTGACCATATTTTCCAATGACAACTGTAGGGATTTACCCTCTACTATGAGTGTGAGAAATGTTCTGCAGTACAAGGCCCATCTTTTATGTGCAATGTCAAACATAACAGCCTTCTAATAATAGAACCACCACAATCTGTCCAGCTATTCCAGCCCTGGATCTGCCACAGGAAGCACCTCATTACATTAGAGCTAATGCAGTAAACAAGCAGTGATTCTTTCTAGTGATGTGATAAGAGCAAAAAGGTTTCATGCGTTGTGGAGTTTTTCTCATCTACAGGATTCTAGAGGATTTAGCAGGGTGAGTTTCAGTGCAATATTTACAAATCCTCTTACACACATTACCACAGCATGCACTGAACTCTGGGGTTTTCATAAGGCCCTTTGTAAGTAGGAAGGACAACCATCTGCGGGGTATTCTTGTGCTGAGTCTCAAATTTCAGACCTAACTTATAATTGTGCAGTCAAAATTTTTATTTTATGATGGGAACATATTGGAAGGAATAGGAATGTAATGGGGAAATATAACTTCCCCCACATTATCACTTAAAGAATTTTCTTGAAAATTCCCACATTCCCTTAAATTACTTTCATGCAGAGATCAAGTTTCAGAAGTATCTTGAGCCAGGAGAGGAGTCTTATTCCCGTGAGCACTTGGCCAGTGACAGCCAGTCTGAAGGATGCCGTAAACTCAGCCAGGCAGCGGCTCAATACACACACTTCCCCAGGCCAGGTGCCCTCTTCCCCTTAGCTCAAAGTCTGTTTCCTGGTCTGGACTGGGTTTTGTGGAAGGTGCTATGGCACACACAGCAGAGCAGTGAGAGGACCAGAGAAATGTTGCTTCCTCCAAAAATACGTACATCCACAACACTTGCTCACTGCATTTCTCACTCATTGTAATGTCTGCAATTAGCTTTTTCCACATTTCAAATTGCAAAAGTAAAATGCATTATATATAAAATGCATCAAAATAGATATATACAGTTGTGCTTCCATTTCCTTTCTGTAGCACTGGATGAATTATGTGCCCATACCTCTAGGGATTTAGTATGGTAACGGAGAGGCATTGGAGCATATTCCAAAGACACCAGCTAAAGTTGTGTGCCAGTTTCACACTGAATTTCTATAAGACTGTGGTGCTGGAAAAATATGCTAGCATCTTGTTTTATGACCACTGCAATTGCTGCAGTCTCTCTTTCACAGAATTTGTGATTTCTTCCTAGAGAAAAGGGCCTGAGATGCTGACCTGCCCCGCACAGGAAACATTCAGTAATTCGGCATTTCTTGTTACAGCTTTAGAAGTATTAACACTTTTTAATTTGTTGTAATAATGTAAGTTCATCTTTAGGTCAGAATCTGGATACACATATTGCTATACCCCATAAGCTAGTTTTCCTTGTAGATGTATTTCCACAAAACATCTCCTTTTGTCTAAATCTTAATACAGCTTCTGCAGCAATTTTTGCTTGCTCACCTGCTCTATTAGCTACATATACCAGTTTCAGTGTAGTTCTTGCTGCTCAGTCATTCTCCTTCCAATTGCCAGAGCCTTTGTCATATTTAACTCCTTAACTTTCGCCTGGTGGATTCTTACACCTTGCTGCCAGCTGCTTGTCCTTTCATAGCTTTTATTCAAGACTTATAGATGCAGAAATCTGCTCTGTCACTCCCACCTCTGAGTTTCAAGACAGACTTCTCTGCTTTTACAGAACCCTTTCTTAAAAATTTGTTTGAAAATCTTCTGAAAATATATATTTTAAAGGTTAAATGTCATGTATTGCTCTGCAGTCAATAATTTATTTTCAGATGTCAGACAATACTGTGCTTTAATTATACAGTCCCCCGAAAGACCTTCCACACTCTATGGGTTTTTTTTGTTTTAGGAAAGTCATTTTATTGTCAAAACATGTGACTAACAAAGGGGATATGACTCTATGGTTACTGTAATATGAATTATTACACTGTTTACAGCTGAGGTTTAAAAACAATTTTCAGACAGCTCTGGTTTTGGTGACTAAAGCTTTAAATCTCCTATGTTTTTTTACTCCCTTCTTAAAGCCACAGGTGGTGAATTTCTAATTCCTGACGCCAATTTTTGTCAGGGTAGGCACAGGGGTCTGTAGGTCAGACATATGAGGTGAAATTCATTGCTTGGAAGGCCTGAGAAAAGCTCCTATTTCAAGTTTCTTGTTTTGATGTCTTAAGTAAGTAGCTTTAATCAGAGTCGAATACTTGAAGGCACTGCAGTAACAGTGGCTCCCTTTGCCCAGAGTACATTTATCACGCTACCAAATGTCACCCACCTAGAGCAGTTATTCAGGACCAGGTTTCATACACGCAGTGGTGGAAGGTGTCACAGGGACTTACTTTCTTAAAATGGAAATCTTATCACTGTAATAATTTCCAACTAAGTCCTGCTTGGCGTATACATCTTTTGGTAAAGATATCATCATTTTCCTACTCTATTATCCCATCATATTTCTATTTCTGTTGTCTGTTAGCCATCAGGAGAATTTTGACTTAGGTGCCACATTGTACACAAGTAATTAATCAGTAAGACACTCACACTGTTGTGCCAGTAACATTTAATTGTCTGCATGTAAAATTTCTAAGATTCAGACCAGGGAAATGCGCTTATTGAAAAAAAGAATCACAGCAATGCACTGGAACTATGTATGGTTTTATGCTTTTCTCTAATGTTAATTCATACAAACTGTAAGAAAACATTAGAAAAGTGTGTCACATTTAATTCACAAATTGGCGTCAAGTGAGAGCAGTTCTCCTTGGCCTGCACACCGCTCAAAGCTTGCTCCTTCTGTCTTAGACCTGAATAAGAATTCATTGCTTGAAATGTTGTCTTTTCACTTGGTCCAATGAAAACCTCATCTGTACCTAAGAATCTTGCCTTGCCTGGTGTCTTCGGCAATCACACTGCAAAAATATTACTGCCAGAGCTCCATACAGCTGTGACTATTCAACTGGCAGGCAGGTCTCAAGAGTTTTTATCCCTGACAGACACAAACCATTATAGAGCAGCATTCTCCAAGAGACAGATCTGCTTGTGGGACACATAAATACCGGTTTTCCTTTCACTGATGTTAATAGGAGCAAGGATAGAGGTATGATGTTATGAGATGCTGAGATCTTAAAATATGCCCTGAATGATTTCTATTTTAAGAGCTGGTTTGCTTTGGAGGATGAAAGGTCTGTTCACTTAATATGAGGAACAGGCCTGTCTCAGAGATGTGGAAGAACATCTATTCATCCAAAAGCTTAGCTATTTCAGGAATAATCTGTAAATTATTTTAAGAGTTTGTTTAAACTGTTGTTAACTATGCCTGGCAGATTTCTGGCAAATGCATTATTGTTTCTTAAGCTTTTTTCATTCCTGCAAGGAAATTTTTTGAGACGGGACTTGTCACTTCTCCTGTTGACACTGTTCTATTTTATATAAATAATTACACATTTACTGGGACTGGGACTAACACCCCCACCCTTCCCAGGAGGGTTACCAAACCCCCCAAAGCTAGAGCATTGTTTTTTCTCTCACCAGCTGGCTCCAGGAATATTTAAGTACATTTAACAAAGTGGGACTGTTTCAGTTGAAGGGTCACTGCTGTGAGGCAGAAACCTAATCTGGAGAGGAGAGGAGAGGAGAGAGGAGAGAGGAGAGGAAAGAGAGTTCCTCTCAAACACAGGTAGGAATTAGATTTTGTGAGGCACCTACTGACTTCTTCAGGAACGCTAGTACGATCTATTCTTTCTCTGTGGGATTTACACATCAGTTTATGTTATTATTTTGACAAGCATTTACATAAAAATATATTTTTAGCATTAAATGTAATAGTTTGTACCAAATAAAACTGAGTTTTGGGACTAAATTTCATTTAGAAATATGAAAAGATCATATTCAGCTCCTGGGCCCTGAGATTTTCTTTCCTGTCCAAGTATTCAGTGAATTTTTAGCCCAAACTTAGAAAGTCTTTCCCAACAATATCTTGTTTACTGGTATGTGCTTCGCAAATTCTATGCCTTCTATCTCAGTCTAATAGTGCTTGGTTAGGTAATTTCTGCTTTCTGCTTTAAAAAGCTGTGAATTGTACCTGCTGTCATAGAGTGAAGGGCTTCTGTGAAAGACAGGGTAACTTGGGAATTCACAGCCTGAAAAAACTACATTTCCACCAACTGGAAAACATTTAATTCATCTACCGAAGAAATATCCAAAAGCAATGTTACTCTGATGGTCTCTTGCTGTTTTAGGTAGGGATCATAATATCTACTTCCATCTACTCCCATGGATACTGAGGAATTTATAGGAATTATTTTTAACAGTAGTTCTTTCTTGCAATGATTCAGTATGCTGTTACCTGACAGGTAACTTCACATTGGACAGATAGTAAAGGTCTGCTTGGTTTTCTCTTTTCTGGACATGAAAAGTCCAAAAAAGACACTGTGTTCTCCCAGAACCAAGTGTTGGAGTGTGTTGGTCGTTTTTATTTTTATTATTTTTTTTTTTTTACAAAATTTAACAATTCATTTTTAACAAACAATACAGGTTTTCTATTTTCAGTTATGTTTTGTACACCTGTGCTTCTAAGACCAACCGAGCTTGCATTCACTTTTTGATAGTGTTTAGATCAACTTCATCTTTTCTAGGGATACATGTGACTTTAATATGGCCCATGGTTTAACAAATAGATTAATATTTTGAAGGTAATTCAAACACCAAACTAAACAAAACAGACAAACTGGAATAGGAGTGGAATAGACTACTAAACAATCCAAATTTGATTGGCAGATTTAACCCCTGATTCTCATATTAATATAACATTCCTGAAGAAATCTGAAATTGAGTTAAATTGTTAAAATAAACTTTGAACACAACGAGGATGCAGTATAATCAAAAGACCTGTTCAGAAAATTTGCAACAGACTTCTGATCACTTTTTTATAGCTACAAACTTTTGGTTATAAGTCTTGCATTAGAGCTTGGCTGGGAATGTATGCTGGGGTCACCTTCTATGTTATAGAAAACATGGAAGTGATACTACAGCTATAAATTCATAAGTTAACTATCCAGGGCAGGTCAGAGACAGAGTAGTGCTTTGGAAGATACACTGAGCTTAGAATCCACTTACTTTAATTAGCTGTATTTGAGTTTCACTTACATTTAAAGCAGGTAATTGAATAATGGTACTTAAGACACTGGGGTTATTAATAGCAGAATATTATTAAGGAAGCCATAGAAGCACACCTTCACCTGGGTAAAAGCTGCAGCCATGAGAAGGTGATAACCACGAGACAGGCCAGCAAACATTTTAGGTGTATTTGCGGTGGTGTCAAGGCAGAGAGAAGTGTCAGGAGAGTTCAAGAGCCTAAGAACCAACAGCTTTGAAAACTTAGCTGGAAAGCTGGATACAGAAACATTGTTCTGGATAGACAGTATAATAATCATGATCTATTGGTTGCACTTACAACTCCAGCTGCATATAAAACTGTTCCTCTCACTGCTTTTCAAGAATCTATATACCTACCATCACACATCTGTATCCATACCTATTTTACAGCAAAGAATTCCTTACATTTTGACATTGTGCAGAATAATTATTAGCAGTGCACTACAGTACATCTGGAAATATGGTGGAATGCTGGCTCAGCATACCTCAGGCAAAGTGCTGCACCTCTTAAAGAATGATAGCATACATAAAACAGGAGCACAAGAGCCTGATTAGCCTTGCATAACTTCTGAAAGCCAGGCAGATATTTTTTTAAGTGAAAAGGGGTTACAGTGCTACAGCTCTCCAACTGTAGAACAGGTAGCAATAGAAACTTACCAATCCTTGCAGAGTTCTCTGATTCCTTATTTAAAGGTGCTATACATGTGACAGAAAATGTTATGATTCCCATCTTTCAAGGATTAAGAAGAAACTTGACTGTAATCTCAAGAATGACCCCAAAGACCAGGCTTTGAATCTGGACTGACTTTTCTCCTCTCAAAGTACCCTTTCAATATATGAGTTAAAGCATTTAAACATAAAGACTCTTTCAAAACAGTCATCTGTGCTTAACTGTCCACTTCCAATCTGAAGTTAGGTATAGTTTAGGAGCACTGACATTAAATTACAATATTAGTGACTCAGTCTGGCCTTTATTTTGTTTGGTGGATATGGAAAAATCAAAATAGTCTGAAGCTCCTGAAAACATTAAAACAAATAACTCCTGTAATACAAAAAGGATAAATTGCTGCTTGATTCTGGCCTTGCGCTGATTCCTAAAGTACTAATGGACTGTTTCTGAGTTAAAAGTGCACAGACGTTTCTTGCAATTGTTTCCATAAAACACTAAAAACACTGAAGCTCTTTTATACCAAGTACATATCTAATATCTGCTTATAATGTTGTTGCTCTGATGCTTTTCCAATATTTAGATTACTTTTGTGATATATTTTATAAACAAAACTGCTACTTTTTGGAAGTATATATACTTGGCTCCTCAAATTTCCATATAGGTTCCATCCATATTGTACAACTTTTGGCCTTAATACTTTAGCATTTTAATAACCTATAGCATTTTTCCCATAGCAAGAACCACTTAATCTAGTGTTCTAATGTGTTGCTCTGATGCTGAAACTGATACTGACAATGATATTTCTTTACATGTTAAGTAATGATGACTCTGTCATCAACAATATAATAGATCCCAGATGTGTTTAAAAAAACATAATGTTAGGCTAAGCTCCAAATTCTGGCCCAGAACACATGTGTGCACCTCCCAGGGCAGTAATTCAGCATTTAGAAAAAGTAAACATACCGTTGTAAAGCACACGGCAGACAGCTGAGCTCCGGCCACCAGTGAAATAATCTGGCCCCAGTTTTGCATTCCATGACCCCTGTACTCTGACGGGAAGGAGGCAACAGGGACTGACTATCATTCCCCTATTCGGAACTGCCCAGCCCTGGTACAATTTATTGTTGCACAGGAACAGTCCTAGTTTACACCAGTGGTGCAACACCCTCCTTCTTGCCAAGGACTCTATGCTCCAAAGGCTGAATAAGGACAACAGAGGGCACAGCATAAACAACAAAAGGAATCCAGTCAGTCTTTTTGTGTCATCAATATGATGTTGTACCTGGCAGAGAATGGCTGTATCAAGATGTTCCCTCCCAAATACTTCAGCTCTCTTGACTTGATCTGTTGAAGAAAGGGCATTTTTCCTGTTCTGGATTTTCATCTTTGAGAAAGGAAGTCCTTCAGATGTACACTTCCCCATTTTATCATTCACATGTAGCTGTTGAGCTGCTCAGTTAAGTTAGCATCTCCTAGTCAAGTCAAAAAAAAAAGTGCAGGAATGATTAAATTTGATGTAATTTCCTTGTATTCTCACATCTCTTCTTGCACAGACTGTCATATCATTTGCACATTTTGTAAAGAGTTCGTGTCTCATTGTGCCATATGCATTAAATAAATTAGATCAAATTGTTCTCCTCTTCATGTATATAGGGCCTTATAAATAATAGTAGAGGGAAATTCAGGAAAAGCAATGAGAGTAATGGCATGAAATAGTTTTTCATGGGGCTTACTTCTGTTCTGATTTCCAATCTGTGTTGCCAGTGACAGTAAACTAATTATAACATGCGAAACTTAGGTCCTAGGTATCACCCGTACAGTAACAGTATGACAGCAAAGCACATTTGATGCTCTTTAAAAATATCTCTATTTTTCAACTACAGCATTCAGAAGACAGAAAAATAAAAAACAAACTGAAACTGAAGTTGGGTTCCTTAATACAAACTTACTCATTTATAGAGGATGTAAAACTTTCTCTTCCCTTGAACAAAAGAGAATTAAAGCACGTACAAAAAAAAAAAAAAAAAAGACAGCTTCTTTGTTCCTGCTTCCGGTTTTCTTTTGAGAGCATTCTTCCCAAAAGCACTCACTAATACATTTTCCTGGAGTGCCCTTGATGCCTTTTCCAACTTTTTTTTCTTTGCTTCTGCACATCAGTACCTGACATAGTCTCTCACCGCACAGTCACAACTTCTGAGTGGATTCACACGTGCCTTTACCTTACATACCAGTGTCACTTGCAGCCAACTCGATGGGAAGATGGCTGCGATCATCATCAGCTTGTTAGCACCACCCCGTGTGTCTTGTAACACAGCAAAGACTCCACTCTCTCATTTGCTTTCTTCATCCAGGTCAGAGCTGAACTTAAAAGTCTCTGGTGGTGGTGGTTTTGGAGGGGAGATGATGCTGTTGTGCTTGACTGTTCACTGTAGCAGCTCTTTTCAGTTCTCAATCCATAAACCAGTCTCCAAGTCTCCAGAAATTTATTCATATATAGATATGAGCTAGTCTTGTCTTTATACAATAACAATGGATCCAAGGGTGGTTTTTTTACATATCCCTCATAAAAGTAATTCTATTTTGTATCAAGAGACAGAAAGTCTATTTTTTTCCATTTTAGTGACATAATTTTCTAACTCCTCTCATATTTCGTTCCCTGAGCACAAGCATTAATTAATGGTCTCATGTTTCTTTCCCACATCCGCCAAAGCAAAGGGAACTTGCTTTACAATTTTCGTTCATAATATTATCTACTTGAATACTTGCTAATTTAAATGACATCGAGCCTGGGGTAATGACTGACTGGGTAGCTGATCTGTCTTTGCTTTTACAGCTCCCTAGATAAGACTAGCATTCACTGACACTAGATAATGCCCTACCCCATGCCAGGGCTTGGAAGCTGTCCTGCAGAGATTGATGTGCTTTGCTCCTCTCTGTCGTTGCTGCAAGTTCAGCCCTGGGACTGCCAGAGTCACAGGTACCTGCAGGCAATTGGGAGGTTCTGCCATTTTAATATTATGGCCTTCTACTCTGTGCATTATGTTCCTGTTCCTCTTATGTACTATCATTTTCCTCTGACCCATGTGTTTAACATGCTCTGTTAGGGAGATAGCTCTTGCTTAAAAATATTATTTTAGAATCCATTTATCTGATCAGTACTTTAGCAATCTCTCCACCTGCTGTGTGATATGGCTGTTATGAGTGAGTGCTCTTGGTTAATGGCCCTGGGATGTTTCACTGGAAATGCTGAAACAGTCCTTTAGGAGGCTTGTACTATGATGGAGTATCTGTTGACAACATTATGAATGTTTCAAGCATCCCGTTTGATAGGAGACACTCCGGTTAATAATTATTATATCTCTTTGGTTACAAGAATACTCGCAATTTAGCAGTAGTTGTCCAATGTATCAATTTTACATTATGATGAATAACAATTCAACTAATGATAAATCAGCACCATTCTCCTTAATATTTTCTTATGCTGGCAAATAAACAATTGACTTTGAACAATAGGGGGTAGAACATTTGAAAAAAAAAAGAAAAACTAAGAGACCAGCTTGTATCCCTGTAGAGAGAAGAGTCAAGTAGAAACTGATATCAGAATTGCCCAAACTGACAAATGAAAGGACTGGAAGGTAATTTAGAAAAGCCATACTGAAAAATTTTACCTTTTTTATGATTAACACATCACATCTGGTCCCTCTGCTAAATTATAATATAAATTATTATGTTTTGCAACTGTGTTAAATATGTTATTACTTGAGGTAAAGTCACCAAAGAGGTAAAAAAAAAATATTACTTAAGGAGTATAAGCTCAGTTCCCAAGAAGTTCCTAAATTGCTATGAAGGTGTGGGAATTCTGTCAATACTGCATTTGCACTTGGTATCTCAGTATCAAAAGAAAGCAAGGGAGAGGGAGTTGTATGACTAATCACAGCCATTTTTTATATAAAGCCAGAAACCACATTGTTATTTGATAAATGAAGCGAGAGTGAAGCCTGACATACAAAAAGAGAGAAGAACAGGAATTC
Source organism: Nycticryphes semicollaris (assembly GCA_013400055.1). Taxonomy (NCBI): domain Eukaryota; kingdom Metazoa; phylum Chordata; class Aves; order Charadriiformes; family Rostratulidae; genus Nycticryphes; species Nycticryphes semicollaris. The sequence goes on along the minus strand of VXBJ01002188.1, from coordinate 1,590,370 downwards.
CAGCCTGGGGAAGGGTGGAGGCTCTGCAAGTTTTCCAGTGACAACTCTTGTGTGGTTTTTTTATTTCTATAAAGCAGTTGATTCAATTAAAGGCATAACAGGGACAAATCCTTGGGTTATAATCAAAGCAAATTTGGGAATCCTAGGAACTGGGTGGGTATATCAATTTGTAAGAGTCATTTTAGGCGCTAAGTTTATCAAGAAAATAGGGATATGTCCTCTCTGTTACATGTTGTCCAGTGCTATTTTGAAAAGGGACAACTTGCAATTCCAGGAACTACCAAAGTTCTTTTGGAAGTGAAAATATTGAGATTTTGGCACTTAAGACTGCATTGAGAGAGTTTGGGTTGTTCAGCCTGGAGAAAAAAAAAACCTCTGGGGAGACCTTATTGCAGCCTTTCAATACTTAAAGGGAACTTATAAGAAAGATGGAGAGAGACTTTTCAATAGGGCCTGTAGCAAGAGGACAAGGGGCAATGGTTATAAAATAAACCAGGGAAGATTTATACTAGATATAAGGAAAATTGTTTATGGTAATGGTGGTGAAATACTGGCACAGGTTTCCCAGAGAGGCAGTAGATGCCCCATCCCCTGAAACATTCAAGGTCAGGTTGGATGGAGCTCTGAGAAACCTGATCTAGCTGAAGATGTCCCTGCTCGTTGCAGGGGCAGTGGAGTAGATGACCTTTATAGGTCCCCTCCAACACAAAGCATTTTAGGATTCCATGATTCAAAGGAAATAAAGTGCTGTTGCTGATAGCATTTATATAAATTTAAATTCAAATAATTTCACAGTGTCAGCCAAACAGGACTTGTGCAGAAACACTAGGAGAGCACTACATCTTTTTGTCATGGTACAAGGGATTTTGTACAGATGACTCCTCACATAAGAAAATTAGATTTAGTGAGAAGCCTGAAAGCTGGAGCATAAAGATTAAGAAATTAAGTTTTTGGGGAGGGGGTCATTTTCAGTCAGATCAACAAGCCATTCTGGCTGCTGCATAGCAATATCTTTATTAAATTTGTCACAGGAAGATGTCAGGGATACATTGGGGGGCACGTGGAATAGCAATCCATTTGCACCATCATTTCCACAGTCTTTTCAAAGAACATGTCAGTGGCAGACTGTCAGGACTACAGCTCAGGTAGAGTTTTCACCTTTCCACTTCAGCAGTTGTCTCATTTTGAGGCAGACAAGGTCACAGTTGCCAGATATTCATTAGGAAGTTTGTCTCTTGTTAGCTTTGTGTACAAAATATCATTCTTCAATGACTGTTAGGGAGAAGCACTCGTGCCTGGATCACTGGCATCACTAGCTTAGTCGAGGAGAGCCAGCAGCCATGAAGAGAAGAGGGGCCACTCAGGCTGGGCATTTCTGCTAGACCACTACAGGACACGATGTCACCCTGAGAGCGGGCATTTTTTATAATTGCTGTGGCACTGGCTCTGTTGTTTAAATGTTAAATGGCTTATCACTAGCAATTCATCATTCCAAGCCTGTAAATGCTGCACCCTCAGGGTAACAGAAAACAGTTTTTGTTCTACCTTCCAAAAGAAACTACATTAGAAAAGAAAGGAAAGTTACTTGTGTTGCAAAGTCAACTGTCAAAAGTTACATGTTTTTTGTGCACGTTAATACAGACTCTTTGCTTATGCAACTACATACTATTTCTGTCACACAACCTATGCATCATTTATGCAAAGAATACATACACAAGGCAGCATAATTAAGATTGCATGAGAGACTGTAAATCTGACATCTTTTTTGTTTGAGCTTAAAACCTTTATACCCTTATTTATATCCATTTCCTACATACAATTCCTAACTGAATGTCACAGTTTTATCCCACAAAGACAGGGACTCTAAAAGATGCCGATCGAGCATATTGAAGCATCAGCCTCTTGACTTCAAATATTAAGTACCATCAATTTATGAAAAAGTTTATTTAATTTGGTTCCCTGCAACAGCAGGGGACTGGGCTTTGGGAAGAAGGGTCACTCACATTTTTGTGTTCCTAACAGATATTAATTTAGTTTAAGATTTATGTCAACACTAACACCTTAATTTATGGGTAAGTGCTCCCAATCATGGAGAAGATCATCCTGAGTGAGCTCTCAAGGCAAGTGCAGAGCAGCCGAGGGATCAGGGCCAGCCAGCATGGGTTTATGAAAGGGAGGTCCTGCCTGACCAACTTGATCTCTTTCTATGACCATGTGACCCGCTTTCTCGATGAGGGGAAGGCTGTGGATGTTGTCTACCTGGACTTTGGTAAGGCCTTCCACACCGTCCCCCATAGCATTCTCCTGGAGAACCTGGAAAATCACGGTGTAGACAAGTGTACCCTCCGCTGGATTAAAAACTGGCTGGATGGCCGTGCCCAGCGAGTTGTGATTAATGGAGCAAAATCCGGTTGGCGGCCAGTCACCAGTGGTGTCCCTCAGGGCTCAGTTCTGGGGCCGGTCTTGTTCAATATCTTTATCGATGATCTGGACAGGGGGATTGAATGCACCCTCAGTAAGTTTGC